>BKZX01015461.1:0-27862 GCA_014362285.1 Fagus crenata
TGCTGCAGGCAAGAAAAAGTCCAAGAATTCATTTAAGAGCAAGTCAACGAACCCAAATTGTGGCTATGAGGTGGGATGGGTTTTAAAAGGATTCCAAAACGTAATTTAAATTCACTTGAATGTTGTGACTTGAATTGATATTTTTCGATAGAGTAAGCAGATATCAGTTTATTCCTATAAATCATTTTTTAAATAAAAATTGTTATTATTAGTGACATTGACAAATTTTTATAGAAGAAATATGTATTTTTTTAGGTAGAATTTCAATTTTAAAAGATATAAACAAAATTGCTATGTGACGTAATCAATTCAATCAGATGGTAACCACATTTTTTTTTAATAGTTCAACTCTTTAGCAATACGAAAAAACTATTGCTAAAATCTTTGACAACATGAATAAATCATATTATATACTATTCTATAGAAGTAAAAAAATAAATTAGAATTTGACTTTCTCTCCCATGGAATAAAACATGATGAGCTAGATCATCTTTATTAAAATTATTTGCTCCTCATTTCAGGCAATTAACAATAAAGTTTTTTTAATCTAAATTTATATAATTTATTATTTATTAGTGACATTGACAAATTACTATAGAAGAAATATGTTTTTTTTTTAGGTAGATTTTCAATTTTTAAAGATGTAAACAAGGTTGCTATGTGACCCAATCAATTCAATCAAATAGTAACCACATTTTTTTAATAGTTCAACTCTTTAGCAATACAAATAACTATTGCTGAAATCTCTGACAACATGAATAAATCATATTATATTCTATTCTATAGAAGTAAAAAATAAATTAGAATTTGTCTTTCTCTCCCATGGAATAAAACATGATGAGCTAGATCATCTTTATTAAAATTATTTGCTCCTCATTTCAGGTATTTAACAATAAAGTTTCTTTAATCTAAATTCATATAATTTATTATTTATTAAAAATTATCTTTTGGTCAATCTCTGAAGTTAGTAAATATAAAAATCATTATAATAACACTTAAAATCTTTATACTATGAGTAATTCCGGATGTCACAGTATTCTGACAAGACCTCATAAAGTTAATAATTTGAGAGAAAAATATATAAGAATAAAAAGTTTGAACTAGTCAGTGAGGATTGAGACGTTAAAAGCAGTCTTAATTCCTTTAATTAGTCCAAAGTCCTAAGCATTATGGTGAGTTTATAAGTTAGTTTTTCATACCACACGGTCCACCATAGGACCAGCTCACTGCAGCACAACTTTCACATATACGAATCAATTGGCCTGAACATTAACATCTCCAATATCCATTTCATATCTTGTACAATTTTAACGAAACCCATGTCTTATTTCTTAACATTTTTTCTTTCTTTTTTTAGGAAGGGGTGGACCACACCCAAGGCATACAAATAATATTGGTTTTACCAATTTGGGCTGGTTCGGAGAATCATGGCAACCTGAAAGAGTCCGTTTCTAGAATGAACCATCTTCCCCAAGGCTATCTTTAGCCCGGTTGCCCCAACAGCACCTAGCAGTGTTTAACCAAAACTACAGAGGCCCAATTGACTAAGATCAACTTTAGAGCTTAGGCAGGTTGACGTACAAGGCCCACTCAACTTCTTAAGCTATATGAATAGAACGGGTACGTGCCATCCTGAAAGGCAAAATAGCATGGGACAGTAACAATATTTGTTGCACCCGTACCCAAAGAAGGTAAGAGCTTAAAAATCGAAGCCCACGAGGAATACAACTCTTAAACAAAGTTTTAATTTTTTTTTTTTTTTTCAATACTACTAAAAGAGAGTGTAAACCATGTTCTCATACAAAAACCAAGTAATACCAATGAAACTACAAGACAATTTATCTATTTGAACTGAAATATATCAATATACCGTTTCAAATAAGAAATAAATAAATCAATATCTATATATATCTAATTAATATGTTTTTACATACGAACAAACTAACCCATTATATAAATGTAATAGATTTACATAATATCCTTTCAAAATCAAATATTATAAAAACTTAAAATCATAACCAGCCAGTACACCATGTATTGACTAGTGCAATAATATTTTGCCACATTTTTGAAATTGAGCTTAGCTAATACTGCAATACCACTTGGTATTTTAATCGGTATGAAACTTTGAAGTTCTCTTAGAGCATTTGCATTAGTCTCAATATAAATTTTGCCAATTTGGTACAAAAAACACCATCTTTTACTATTTGAACAAACTTATACTATATCAGTCTCTTTAATTTCTTCCCCATTTTAATTAAAATATTATTATTTTCTCTCTCCTCACAACTTTGCCCATTCTTATCAGCCTTCTTCTTTTTTTTTCTTTTTTTTTTTTCCTTTCTTCCCCCAAATTTCCCAATTCTCATCACAAAAACAAACCTCCACCTCCTCCATTAACAACCCACAAACCCACCTCCTCCATAGCACCAGATTGGCATCAAAACCCATGAGTTTGCTCCAGATCCGGCGCGAAGTTGAGAGAGAGGTGAAGTGAGAAAGAGAGAAAAAAATAATATAAAATTCAAATGGTTTGGTTTGTTGATGAACAGTGGCTCCTCGGAACGAGAGAGGCACTGTAGCAAAGCCAAAAAATTATTAACTATAGAAAAGTGATTGTAAATATAAACAGAAATGAAAAAAAACAACCTAAGAAAAGTTAGTATTCACCCTCAAACACAACAAGAATAAGAACAAAAAAATTAGAATGAGTAAAGACTAAATAATGTATTAACTACATCTAAAATAATAGAATTAAGTTGGAAGATCTAAGTTATTTACCTACATATTGAGGATATCTCTTTGAATCAATGTAGTGTGAGCAAGATTTGATTGAATAGGTGAAGGAGAAATTGAGGGTTGCTACGAATGAAGGAGAGAAATGCAAAAAAGGGTTTGCTGCAAGAAATGCTGAGTAAGTAGATCTGATTGAGTTAAAAGTGCTGATGGCACGACTCTAAATGATAACACTGAAATTTTCTCTTGAAGATTCGATTTCAAGCCTTTTTTTTTTTTTAGAAAAACATGGGCGCGTTTTAGAAAAATTAAAATTAAACTCATCTCTTCAAGAGACGATTTTGAAATTGTATTTTTTATTTATTTAATTTTTTTTTTTAGAAAACCATGGGCGTGCATTTTAGAAAAGAAAATAATAATAAAAATTAAACTCGTCTCTTCAAGAGATGATTTTGAAATCGTCTCTCTGAGAGATGAGTTTAATTATTGTATTTTATTTATTTATTTATTTTTTTGGAAAACAATTCACGTGCGTTAGAAAAAAAATAGAAAAAAATAATAATAATAATTAAACTCGTCTTTCCAAGAGACGATTTTGAAATCGTCTCTTGAACCGATGAGCTTGATATATATATATATATATATATTAACGCATTAATAAAAATATCTGGTTTAAAAAAAATAAAAATAAAACGACCAAAATTGTCTCTTGAAGAGACGATTTTACAAATTATTATTTTTTATTTTATTTTTAAATCAGATAACAAAAAACGCGTTAAAATTAAAAAAAAAAATATATATATATATATATATATATAAAATTCGACAGAGAGGAGATGATTTTACATTTTTTTTTTTTTAATTTTTTAACAGATATGTTAAAAAGGTATTAAAAAAAATTATAAAAAATTCAACAGAAATCATCTCTTCAAGAGACGATTTTTAAAAGTGGCCTATATTTTTATTTAACTTTCAAAGTGGCCCATTTGGCTATATAACTTAAAAAAAATGCATTATTTGACAAAAAATGCCGAACTTAGAACCCAATCCTTCCTGTCTGTGCCTTAAGTTCACATCCAGGATGGGTGGGAAGGAATTTTGGGAGGGAGAGATATACTTCCATTATGTAGTCCAAGACAAAATAAAAAATGTGTATCTCATAATTTATGAGGATCTGAGCTGAACTGATTTTTTCAAGACCAAATGAAATGAGAAATGATGTATAAAAAAAAAAAAACCTAAAGCAAATTTCAATAATTAAAAATTGGAAAAATTGCTTTAACATGTTTGTTGAAAATACATTTACCCTTAAATTGTACACATATATGGTATGTTTACAGGAAACTATAGTGTATGAATAATTATTAAATCTATTCCTCAACAATAAGAATTGAGGCCTCTAAAGATTCATCAAAAACCTAAAAACTAATACAATATTGAAGTTACTTTAGCATGGAAAACAACCCCACCAACCCTATCATTAACCCTATCATTGGAGTTTAGAACTTAGAACTATGAATCAAATATTTACTGTCTTGTAGATTGTTTGGGAGAGGAGAATAAGTGGAATGGAATGAAAATAAATGAATATTTAAAACTAATGCAATATTTAATGAGTCATGTGACTTCTTTAAATATTTAAATAATACATGTGGATGGTCTTATAAGCTGACACATAGTGGGTTGTAACAAACGAGTTACAAATCGGTTTGTAGCCAAACCTTGTGAAGTGAATATTTTTATTTCCTCACTTGGCGATGAGATAGAAAAAAGAAAAGGAAATGATTGGTTTTTGTATTTTGGCTTTTATGGTTTTTGAATTTAAAATAGTTGTTGGACCTTTTTGTTGTTGCGCACTAGCGCTGCTGTTTCTATTTGATCAGCTATTTTATTTCTTATTTGTTTTTATACATATGCCATTTAGGTTTGCTGAGTTTTAGGTTTTGATTGTAGTCGGCAGTCATACCATTAGCGATGAATGGGGGTGATATATGTGGGAGTGCCATTACTGGTTCAAGGAAGGTAAATTGTTTGTAATGCCATGATTTTGTTTTTGATATATTATGGTTTAGTTCAATTGAAGATTATGGTTTTGTAATTGTTCGATTATGCAAACTGCTGCCTTCGCGCTACCTACTTTGGAGAGGTTATTGTTCCGTCCAAAACGTGTGCTAGCGATTAGGGTCTTATTCTTACTCCAACCAGAGAGTTGGCAGTTCAGTAAGTGTTGTTTTGCCCTACTTTTTATTCGTTATTCATATAGCACGCTCTTTTATCGGAGAAATTGTAATTTTGTTGCTTCCATTTAGGTCATGCTTTACAAAAATGTTCCAAATTCAAGTATGTATGTAGCACAATGTTCTGAAAGTAAAAGCTTGCTCTGTATGGTGTTGTGTACTTGGTGTGATGCAAGGAAAACTTGGTATCAACTTTTAGTTATGTGCAAAAATGGTGTATGAAGTTCAGTTTGGCTGTGACAACTTCATATTGTGTCTCCAAATCATTAATTTAGTTACTCCCATATGTTTCACTTTTTGGGACTGAAAATTTATTTGTTTTAAAGATAAGAAGCAATTTTTAATCTTAAATTCTTGTCTATTAATGATTTAATTTTTGATGAACAAACCTGAAATTCTGGTAAGTTGACATTACTGTGAACAAATGTTTTGGAATTTAAAGGATTAGTGGGTTTAGAATTGGAACAAAGTATATACAAGTCGAATTTAATGTTAATAATTGTAATCGTAGGGGCTAATGAGCTCTAGTTATGATAAAATTGTGAGTTTAAGACCCACCGAATGTGTAACTTAAAAAAAAAAAAAATTGTTATAGTAGGCATGAGGGAGTAACAAAAATTGATGTTTAGAAATACCCAATGGTAGAATTTGGAGCTCTATGTTTTTGTGTACGCATGGGTATGTAGTATTTTTGACCATTTGAAGCAAACATACAAGCAATGTGTATGTCGTACAGTTTTTTCGAAGTTTTGGATGCGCAAATTCTTGCTTAAAATCAACTCATACTCACGTTTTGTGAATAGATATATTTACTTATGCGGTGCATTAAATTATTCCCGGTCATTTCTTTTGTTTGAGAAGTAATGTTCAATATTTGTGGTTCATCTTTCTGCCTCAAATTGTATTTATGAAAATGAAATGACATTCGAATTATAAATTTTGAGACGCCACTTTTATGACCTGGATTTGAATCACTTCATTGAGAGAGAAAATGTGGAGCCGGGGTTGGGAAGGAAATAGTTTAATAGAAGTATATATTTATGTCCAATGGCATAGGAATATAATATTTGATACCTTCCTGAAATATTTTCATTTTTTATGTCATTTTACCCTTTAATGGCAATTGCAAGATTGTAAAGGAAAAGGACTACGTCTGTTGTAACTTTTGTTGTTTGCAACAACACTACACGGTTCGACTTTCAAGTTTCAACCCCATGTTCATGGCCATAAGAAGCTCACCAGTCACCATGCTCCTTTGTCATTCCGGTTTTGCATATCCCACTCCTACCATCCTCACCATACTCCTTATGTTATGGCGTGGGGAGTGGGGACCAACATTTCCCACACTCTGTATGAAGATTGAAGGATAAATTATCTCCTCGAATACAATACAAGATGTATAAATTGTGTACATGCAAAATTAATATGCTTGTAAACACTATACAACCAATTCATCAATATGCTCATTTTCCTTTCTTCCCCTTTTTGGCAAAGGCTGGAATAACACGTTAGTAATTCCCACAAACATCTAATTTGGACTTGAGATTGAATTATAATTTATTTAGTGAAAACCGCACCTAAAAATTTAGATTTTGTTTAGATGTATTATTATTACTATGATTATACGGAGGTAAATAGGATATATTATATATTGTGATAAAGATATATTATTTCTTTTAT
The DNA here is from genome assembly GCA_014362285.1 of Fagus crenata. Lineage (NCBI taxonomy): Eukaryota > Viridiplantae > Streptophyta > Magnoliopsida > Fagales > Fagaceae > Fagus > Fagus crenata. The sequence goes on from BKZX01015461.1 coordinate 6,654, forward strand.
ATTTTCAAGAAGAAAAAAGAAAGTAATGAAAATGAAATATCTAAAATACCTATTTGTAAGTCCGTTTAAACCATAGTTTAAGGCGTTTTTTTTATTAAACAATTAAGAAGAAAGAGAGGATTAATCAAGTAATGTTCATATGTGTGTTTCAAAGAAATTTGAATTAAATTATGATTAAAACTTATTAAACACAACAAAATGTTTCCATGTGAAAGTATAAATAGTTTTGGTACACAGTTATTTAGTTATTATATAAGCTCATATTATATTATTTTATATAATATAGCATAAATGTTTTGTCTTCCACTATATGGTTGCGTCAAGTAGAGATTCTCTCAATTCTATTACTAAAGTTTCAACTTTTAACCAAAAAAAAAAATATTGATTAAAATTCTACAACCAAAGGTTTTTAGAAATTTAAAAGAATTTTCATTGTTTTATTTTATATTATTTTAATAATATACCATTGTCTGTTGTTTTAATAATAAAAGTTAGATCATATGTATCGCATTATGTAGCTCAGTGTATGCTTTGCAAGTTGTACAACATAAACTTTCCACGTAACTCACTCTAAATATATTATAATTATTAACATAGTTTGCTTTAACTAAAACTCTATTATCAAATATTTAACAAAATTAAAGTATTATTTCAATTAAAATTCAGGGGAAATTTACATAAAAAGACATAGAGTTTATATCCTGTTTCAAATTAGGTCCAAAGTTTTTAATTTTTTCAATCAAATGACTAAACCTTGGGGCCAAAAGTATAGGTATTAAAATGTAAATCTTTCGGGCGAACTCGGATATCAAATCCGCAACTTGACCCGAGATCAGTAGGCAACCCTTTTATAAATGTCCAAGCCCTACCCCGTTCATTTCAGACGGGTTAACGGGTAATAAACCCTTTTAACACCAAACTCAAAACCCTCACTCTCATCAATCAAAAACGAAGTTGCCTCAACTCTCTATCTCCAGCTCTCTCCAATGGCTCCTTTCGTCTTTGAAACCTCAAGCGACGAAGAAGATGACTTTCAACTCGAAAACGAACAACACGAAGAAGAGGAAGAAGGAGAAGAAGAGGAAGAAGACGATGACGACGACGACGACGAAGAAGAAAAGGAAGAAAAATAAAAACGGCTATCAAACAAGAAAACTGAATCTACATGGGACTTTGCTCCTTACTACGAATCAGTAGCCGAAGAACACGAGCGTCGCAGCACAACCTTCGTTGATTTTAAAATCTCCAAAGCACTCCAAAACCGCTCCGTTCCAATCCCCGACCCCGCCGATGACTCCGAATCCGAACCCGATGAACATGAAGTTAGCACTAATCTTCTCTAATCCCTCATTTTTCAAATCCATAATTCTATTATTAACTGTGCATTTGTTATTTAGGAAGAGGATAGGCATGATGATGAAGATGACGGGACCGGTAATGCTGGTGAAGTTAAACTTTCTATGCGAATTCTGATGGAGCCTCGTTCCATGCCAAATCATTCATCGTGCTGAATTTATCGCAGCTTTTGCTTCGGGTTTGCGAGGCGTTGGGGTACAGTAAGCCCACACCAATTCAGGTTTCTATTTGATAAGCTATTTCATTTCTTATTTGTTTATATATATATAGCATTTAGGTTTGCTGAGTTTTAGGGTTTTGATTGTAGTCGGCGATCATACCATTAGCGATGAATGGGGGTGATATATGCAGGAGTGTCGTTACTGGTTCAGGGAAGGTAAATTGTTTATAATGCCATGATTTTGTTTTTGATATATTATGGTTTAGTTCAATTGAAGATTATGATTTTGTAATTGTTCGATTATGCAGACTATTGCCTTCGCGCTACCTACGTGGAGAGGTTATTGTTCCGTCCAAAACGTGTGCCAACGATTAGGGTTCTTATTCTTACTCCAACCAGAGAGTTGGCGGTTCAGTAAGTATTGTTTTGCCCTACTTTTTATTCGTTATGCATATAGCACGCTCTTTTATCGGAGAAATTGTATTTTTGTTGCTTCCATTTAGGTTATGCTTTATAAAGATGTTCCAAATTCAAGTATGTATGTAACACAATGTTCTGAAAGTAAAAGCTTGCTGTGTATGGTGTTGTGTATTTGGTGTTATGTACGGAAAACTTGGTATCAACTTTTAGTTATGTGCAAAAATGGTGTATGAAGTTCAGTTTCGCTGTGGCAGCTTCATATTGTGTCTCCAAATCATTAATTTAGTTACTCCCATATGTTTCACTTTTGGGAGGTTTAGAATTGGAACAAAGTATATACATGTCGAATTTAATGTTAATAATTGTAATCGTAGGCGCCAATGAGCTCTAGTTAGGATAAAGTTGTGAGTTTAAGACCCACCGAATGTGTAACTTAAAAAAAAAAATTGTTATAGTACGCATGAGGGAGTAACAAAAATGGATGTTTCGAAATACCCAATGGTAGCATTTGCAGCTCTATGTTTTTTTGTACGCATTGGTATGTCGTATTTTTTACCATTTGAAGCAAACATACAAGCAATGTGTACGTCGTACAGATTTTTCGAAGTTTTGGATGTGCAAATTTTAGCTTAAAATCAACTCATACTCACGTTTTTGTGAAAAGATATATTTACTTATGCAGTGCATTAAATTATCACTGATCATTTCTTTTGTTTGAGAAGTATTGTTCAATGTTTATGGTTCATCTTTCTGCCTCAAATTGTATTTATGAAAATGAAACGACATTCGAATTATGAATTTTGAGACACTACTTTACATCTCAAGTCCAAATTAGATGTTTGCTTGAATTACTAACGTGTTATTCCAGCCTTTGCCTAAAAGGAAAACAAAGGAAAATGAGCATATTGATGAATTGGTTGTATGGTGTTTACAAGCATATTAATTTTATGCGTACATGGTTTATACATCTTGTATTGTATTCGAGGAGATAATTTATTCTTCAATCTTCATACAGAGTGTGGGGAGATGTTGGTCCCCACTCCCCACGCCATAACACAAGGAGTATGGTGACTGGTGAGCTTTTTATGGCCATGAACATGGGGTTGAAGCTTGAAAGTCGAACAGTGTAGTGTTGTTGCAAACAACAAAAGTTACAACAGGTGTAGTCATTTTCCTTTACAATCTTGCAATTGTCATTAAAAGGTAAAATGACATAAAAAATGAAATATATCAAGAAGGTATCAAATATTATATTCCTAGGCCTTGGGACATAAATATATACTTTTATTAAACTTGTTTCCTTCCCAACCCCGGCCTCACATTTTCTCTCTCAATGAAGTGATTCAAATCCAGGTCATAATGACAATCTAATATTCATACATGTCCTAAGATAAGATATCAAATCTTATCGATGAGTATGTGAATTTGTTTGAAGGAGTTGAAACTTGAAAATCCCCAAAGCGGCAAAATTATGTTTCAAATGAGCCTCGAAGCATTACTTGATTAATCCTCTCTTTCTCCTTAATTATTTAATAAAAAAAAAGCCTTAAACTATGGTCTAAACGGACTTATAGATAGGTATTTTAGGTATTTCCTTTTCATTACTTTCTTTTTTCTTCTTGAAAATATAAAAGAAATAATATATCTTTATCACAATATATAATATATCCCCTTCACCTCCATATAATGATAGTAATAATAATACATCTAAACAAAATTTAAATTTTTAGGTGCAGTCTTCACTAAATAAATTATAATTAAATAATGTGTGTTTCATAGAAATTTGCATTAAATTAGGATTAACACTTATCAAACACAACAAAATATTTCCATGTGAAAGTATAAATAGCTTTGATACACAGTTATTTAGTTATTATATAAGCTCATATCATATTATATTATATAATATAGCATAAATGTTTTGTCCCACACTATATGGTTGCGTCAAGTAGAGATTCTCTCAATTCTATTGCTAAAGTTTCAACTTTTAACAAAAAAAAAAAAAAAATGATTAAAATTCTACAACCAAAGGTTTTTAGAAATTTAAAAGAATTTTCATTATTTTATTTTATATTATTTTAATAATATACCACAGTCTGTTGTTTTAATAATAAAAGTTGGATCATATATATCGCATTATGTAGCTCAGTGTATGCATTACAAATTGTACAACATAAACTTTCCACGTGACTCACTCTAAATATATTAGAATTATTAACATAGTTTGGTTTCACTAAAACTCTATTATCAAATATTTAACAAATTAAAGTATTATTTCAATTAAATTTCAGGGGAAATTTACATAAAAAGACATAGAGTTTATATCCCGTTTCAGATTAGGTCCAAAATTTTTAATTTTTTCAATAAAATGACTAAACCTTGGGGCCAAAAGTATAGGTTTTAAAATGTAAATCTTCCGGGCGAACTCGGATACCAAATCCGCAACTTGACCCGAGATCAGTAGGCAACCCTTTTATAAATGTCCAAGCCCTAACCCGTTCATTTCAGGCAGGTTAATGGGTAATAAACCCTTTTAACACCCAACTCTAAACCCTCACTCTCATCAATAAAAAATGAAGTTGCCTCAGCTCTCCATCTCCAGTTCTCTCCAATGGCTCCTTCTTTCGTCTTCAAAACCTCAAGCGACGAAGAAGACGACTTTCAACCCGAAAACGAACAACACGAAGAAGTGGAAGAAGGAGAAGAAGAAGAAGAAGAAGACGACAACGACGACGAAGAAGAAAAGGAAGAAAAAGAAAAATGGTCATCAAACAAGAAAACTGAATCTCCATGGGACTTTTCTCCTTACTATGAATAGTAGCTGAAGAACATGAGCGTTGCAGCACAACCTCCGTTGATTTCAAAATCTCCAAAGCACTCCAAAACCACACCTTTCCAATCCTTGACCCCGCCGATGACTCTGAATCCAAACTCGATGAACACGAAGTTAGCATTAATCTTCTCTAATCCTCAATTTTCAAATCCATAATTCTATTATTAACTGTGCATTCGTTGTTTAGGAAGAGAATAGGCATGATGATGAAGGCGACGGGACCGGTAATGCCGGTGAAGTTAAATCTTTCTATGCGAATTCCAATGGAGCCTCGTTCCATGCCAAATCATTCATGGAGCTGAATTTATTGCGGCCTTTCCTTCAGGCTTGCGAGGCGTTGAGGTACAGTAAGCCCACACCAATTTAAGTTTCTATTTGATCAGCTCTTTCATTTCTTATTTGTTTATAGATATATGCCATTTAGGTCTGCTGAGTTTTAAGGTTTTGATTGTAATCAGCGGTCATACCATTAGCGATGAATGGGGGTGATATATGCGGGAATGCCGTTACTAGCTCAGGGAAGGTAAATTGTTTGTAATGCCATGATTTTGTTTTTGATATATTATGGTTTAGTTCAATTGAAGATTATGGTTTTGTAATTGTTCGATTATGCAGACTGCTGCCTTCGCACTACCTACTTTGGAGAGGTTATTGTTCCGTCCAAAACGTGTGTCAGCGATTTGGGTTCTTATTCTTACTCCAACCAGAGAGTTGGCGGTTCAGTAAGTGTTGTTTTGCCCTACTTTTTATTCGTTATGCATATAGCCCGCTCTTTTATTGAAAAAATTGTCGTTTTGTTGCTTCCATTTAGGTCAAGCTTTACAAAGATGTTCAAAATTCAAGTATGTATGTAACACAATGCTCTGAAAGTAAAAGTTTGCTGTGTATGATGTTGTGTACTTGGTGTTATGCAAGGAAAACTTGATATCAACTTTTAGTTATATGCAAAAATGGTGTATGAAGTTTAGTTTGGCTATGGCAGCTTCATATTGTGTCTCCAAATCATTAATTTAGTTACTTCCATATGTTTCACTTTTGGGACTGAAAATTTATTTGTTCTAAAGATAAGAAACAATTTTTAATCTTAAATTCTTATCTATTAAAGATATAATTTTTTTATGAACAAACCTGAAATTGTGGTAAGTTGTCATTACTGTGAACAAAGTATATTCATGTCAAATTTAATGTTAATAATTGTAATCGTAGGCACCAATGAGCTCTAGTTAGGATAAAGTTGTGAGTTTAAGACTCACCGAATGTGTAACTTAAAAAAAAAAAAATTTGTTATAGTAGGCATGAGGGAGTAACAAAAATGGATGTTTAGAAATACCCAATGGTAGCATTTGCAGCTCTATGTTTTTGTGTACACATGGGTATGTCATATTCTTGACCATTTGAAGCAAACATACAAGCAATGTGTATGTCGTACAGCTTTTTTAGAAAGGATTGTTGTTCTTATGCTTGGAGTAGGTGTGACTTTGGGGTGCATAAGATTCATCAGGCATATGCTAAAAACAGTAAAAAAGATTCGTTCACGCGAACTAACAGATGGACCTCACTTTAGACTTTGATTCTTCTACTGTTAGAGCAGGAATGATTCAAATAGAGCACTTGTTTTAGTTTACTCTTGTTGTTTGTGAATAATTATTGACTATTTTTTTTTTATTCTATATTTTTCTCCATCTAACCTCTATTTTATCTATTAGTGATATTAACAAATTATTCTTCATATAAATTATTATTTATTAGTGATATTAACAAATTATTTCAGAAGAAATATATATATATATATATATATATATATTTGGGTAGATTTTCAATTTTTAAAGATATAAACAAGGTTGCTATGTGTGACCCAATCAATTCAATCAGATGATAACCGCATTTTTTTAATAGTTCAACTCTTTAGCAATACAAAAAACTATTGCTAAAATCTTTGAAAACATGAATAAATCAAATTATATTCTATTCTATAGAATTAAAAAAAAAAAAAAAAATCAGAATTTGACTTTCTCTCCCATGGAATAAAACATGATGAGCTAGATCATCTTTATTAAAATTATTTGCTCCTCATTTCAGGCAATTAACAATAAAGTTTCTTTAATCTAAATTCATATAATTTATTATTTATTAGTGACTTTGACAAATTTTTACAGAAGAAATATGTTTTTTTTTTAGGTAGATTTTCAATTTTTAAAGATATAAACAAGGTTGTTATGTGACCCAATCAATTCAATTAGATGGTAACCATATTTTTTTAATAGTTCAACTCTTTAGTAATACGAAAAAACTATTGCTGAAATTTTTGACAACATGAATAAATTATATTATATTCTATTCTATAGAAGTAAAAAATAAATTAGAATTTGTCTTTCTCTCCCATGGAATAAAACATGATGAGCTAGATCATCTTTATTAAAATTATTTGCTCCTCATTTTAGGCATTTAACAATAAAGTTTCTTTAATCTAAATTCATATAATTTATTATTTATTAAAAATTATCTTTTGGTCAATCTCTGAAGTTAGTAAATATGAAAATCATTATAATAACACTTAACATCTTTATACTATGAGTAATTCCGGATGTCACAGTATTCTGACAAGACCTCATAAAGTTAATAATTAGAGAGAAAAATAGATAAGAACAAAAAGTTTGAGCTAGTCAGTGGGGATTGAGGCGTTAAAAGCAGTCTTAATTCCTTTAATTAGTCCAAAACCGTAAACATTTTGATGAGTTTATAAGATAGTTTTTCGTACCACATGGTCCACCATAGGACCAGCTCACTGCAGCACAACTTTCACATATACGAATCAATTGGCCTGAACATTAACATCTCCAATATCCATTTCATCTCTTGTACAATTTTAATGAAACCCATGTCTTATTTCTTAACTTTTTTGCTTTCTTTTTTTAGGAAGGGTGGACCACACCCAAGGCATACAAATAATATTGGTTTTACCAATTTGGGCTGGTTCGGAGAATCATGGCAACCTGAAAGAGTCCGTTTCTAGAATGAACCATCTTCCCCAAGGCTATCTTTAGCCCGGTTGCCCCAACAGCACCTAGCAGTGTTTAACCAAAACTACAGAGGCCCAATTGACTAAGATCAACTTTAGAGCTTAGGCAGGTTGACGTACAAGGCCCACTCAACTTCTTAAGCTTTATGAATATAACGGGTACGTGCCATCCTGAAAGGCAAAATAGCATGGGACAGTAACAATATTTGTTGCACCCGTACCTAAAGAAGGTAAGAGCTTAAAAATCAAAGCCCACGAGGAATACAACTCTTAAACAAAGTTTTAATTTTTAAAATTTTTTTTTTTTCAATACTACTAAAAGAGAGTGTAAAGCATGTTCTCATACAAAAACCAAGTAATACCAATGAAACTACAAGACAATTTATCTATTAGAACTAAAATATATCAATATACCGTTTCAAATAAGAAATAAATAAATCAATATATATATAGATATATATATATCGTTGAACAATAATTTGATTGGGGTATTTGAACTTGAAAAGTAAAATAAACAGTAACCTGAACAATAATTTGACTGGAGTATTTGAATAGTAGTCTTGGTAACTTGGAAAAGTGAAATTTGGATGAAATCTGAAATATGAGATTTGTCGGATCTTCTTGTCGAAAGCAGCCTACTTTAACTTGTCAGGAATCTTGTCACTTTAAAACTTGTCAATCAACTTGAAATGGAATTTGTCTGAATTTGTTTTGGAACCTTTCTTTGAACTTGTCAACTTGCACCGAAAGTAGATTTGTCTAGACTTGTCAATTTACATCAAAATGAGTCTTCTTTTGTCTTCATTGTGTCAGGAATCTATTGATAAGAATTTGAATAACTTGAAACTTGAAATTTGCTTTTGTGCCAAAAGTAAACTTGTCCAATTTGAGTTTTCTTTACATCTTGTCAATTTGTCAATTTGAAGAATCTTGAAATCTTGATCTTATCTGAAAAAAAACTTGTGAAATTTGTCTTGAAAGCTTGACTGAGAGATCATAATTTGAAACTTGAAATTTCTTACTTATTATTACTCATACGGATCTTGAGAATCTTGGAAATAATTTGGATTTTGTGAGACTTGAACTCCTTGGTGGTTATATTCTTTACTAAAACAAAAGTTGTTTGGATATAAATACCATCCCTATGAACATGTGCATTTGGTAATCTAAATTCTATATTTAAACTTGTTCCACTAGCTTGAAACAGTCTTTCAGTGGTTTTTTCATAATATTTTACTGGAATTAATTCTTCTTGAATACAATTTGAATCAGCTCCTGAATCTAACAAAGCAACAATAGTAAAATAATATTCTTTGTTAACTACAATTTGAATTTCAGTATACCATTTTTGAAATAATACACTATCTATTAAATTTATGAAAAGGTGAGTAGAATTTGATTTAGGTAAGAATTCTATTTCATCATCTCCTTGCAATTTGTCTTCTATCTCTGAAATTATGGGAGTTTGTTTTTTAGAATTATTTTCTAATTTTAAAGCTAATATTTCTTGACGAAATTTTTTCATGAGCAATTTGAGAATTAGTCCTAATTTCTTTAATTTCTTGTTTTATGGAATTTATCTCTATTTGAAGATCTTGAATTGTAGTTTGATTATTTGACAAAGGTCACACAGATTATGCACAAACTACTTTTGGTGAAATTATTTGCACAATTCAAAAAGTAGGATTAAATTTATGCAATGATTTAAGAATGACCCACCAATTAGAAAAAGAAAGAAAATATGCAAAATTAGAATTAGGAAATTTTTGTGAACAATTTGGTTACTCACCATAAAAAACTATTGCCCCATCTAGACAAAGAAGAAAACAACAAAAGATTTATAAAAATAATTATAAAAGTTACAATAGTAGTAAAAGAAATAAACCCTACAAGTTTTATAATAACAAACCCTACAAAAACTCTAATTTTAGGTCACAAGCTAAAAATGTTGGAAAACAAAATTACAAAATCAAATATTATAAAAACTTAAAATCATGGCCAGCCAGTACACTATGTATTGACTAGTGCAATAATATTTTGCCACATTTTTTAAATTGAGCTTAGCCAATACTACAATACCACTTGGTATTTTAATTGGTATGAAACTTTGAAATTCTCTTAGAGCATTCACATTAGTCTCAATATAAATTTAGCCAATTTGGCACAAAAAACAACATCTTTTACTATTTGAGCAAACTTATACTATATTAGCCGCTTTAATTTCTTTTCTATTTTATTAAAATATTATTATTTTCTCTCTCCTCACAACTTTGCCCATTCTCATCTACCTTTCTTTTTTTTTTTCTTCCCCCAAATTTCCCAATTCTCATCACAGAAACAAACCTCCACCTCCTCATTGACAACCCACAAACTTACCTCCTCCATTGATAACCCACTCACCCACGGCAACCCACAAATTCTCACCCACGACACAGCTCCTCTAGCACCTAAAAATCAACCAATCAACCACTCATCCACGGCATTCTCACTCACCACAACCAAAATTCAACCCAACACCCACGGCTCCTCCGGCAACAACACCACACCCACGACAACAACAACAACACAATCAAAACCCAAAATCAAACCCAGTCAAAACCCACAATCAAACCCATTCAAAACCCACAATCAAAACCCACGGTTCCTCCACAGCACCAAATCGACTCTGCTAAAAACCCACAGCTCCTCCACAGCACCAAATCGGCATCAAAACCCACGAGTTTGCTCCAGATCAACTCTGATTGGCTTCGCCATGACCATCCTCCACGGCTTCTCCACAGCACCAGATCGGCTCCGCTCAAAACCCACAGCTCCTCCATAGCACCAGGTCGGCATCAAAACCCATGAGTTTGCTCCAGATCTGGCGCGAAGTTGAGAGAGAGAAAAAATAATATAAAATTCAAATGGTTTGGTTTGTTGATGAACAGTGGCTCCTCCGAACGAGAGAGGCACTGTAGCAAAGCCAAAAAATTTATACTTTTTGGCTTATGTACAGCACACACCATTTTATCAAAGAATATACTTTTTTTATTTTTATTTTTTATTTTTATGTTTTTTAATCATCAAGGAATATACTTTAACAAATTAGGCCGTTTCATGTCTATTACAACTTTATTACCATATTATTAAAAAAAAAAAAAATTATTAACTGTAGAAAAGTGATAGTAAATATAAATAGAAATGAAAAAAACAACCTAAGAAAAGTTGGTATTCACCCTCTAACACAACAAGAATAAGAACAAAAAAATTAGAATGAGTAAAGATTAAATAATGTATTAACTACATCTAAAATAATAGAAGTAAGTTGGAAGATCTAAGTTATTTACCTACATGTTGAGAATATCTCTTTGAATCAATGTAGTGTGAGTAAGATTTGATTGAATAGGTGAAGGAGAAATTGAGGCGTTGCTACGGATGAAGGAGAGAAATGCAGAAAAGGGGTTGCTGCAAGAAATGTTGAGTAAGTAGATCTGTTTGAGTTAAAAGTGCTGATGGCACGACTCTAAATGAAAACACTAAAATCGTCTCTTGAAGAGACGATTTCAAGCCATTTATTTTTTTTTTTAGAAAACCATGGGCAGAAAACCATGGGTGCGTTTTAGGAAAAAAAATAAAAAATAAAAATTAAACTCGTCTCTTTAAGAGACGATTTTGAAATCATCTCTCTGAGAGACGAGTTTAATTATTGTATTTTTTTTTTAGGAAACAATTCACGTGAGTTAGAAAAAAAATAAAAATAAATAATAATTAAACTTGTCTTTCCAAGAGACGATTTTGAAATCGTCTCTTGAACTGACGAGCTTGATATATATAAGGATCCATCCTCTAGAAGAGCCAGTGAGCCATTATCTGACCAGTTTCGTTCTGAACATTGTACCAACGAAAGCAAACCCATCTCGTAACCCTTCTCCACCACCTCTGAGGCTTCACAACCACTTGGAATGGCAGCAATAACTCTCGTTGACTCCGATTTTGCACTGACATTTGGGGTAAGCGCTGCCATGGCCTCCTGCGCCGAATTCTCCAGCGATACCCGGGTCGGGTTGTGGCCACCGGTCTCTCCAAAAGCCTCAGATCTTACCTCGACACACATTTCATTCACATCTAATTCCTGAATCTTGTTAGACGTTGCTGAGTCGGAATCTTCCTCCTCCGCACCGGGATCGTAGGTGATTTGCTCCATAGAACCCACTTTAGTTTCCGATGGTTCCCCTACACAAAATTGGTTCAAGGGCCCTTTTGGTCCATACGGTTTATCCAACAAGGCCTGTAGTCCAAATACGTCCTTTTGGGCTTCCGAGGATAAGTTATGAGATAGAGGCCCATTGACTAATCTAGAAGGTTCAATAAGCAGCTTGGGCTTAAGCCCAACCCATTCCACTTCCCTCCGTGACCCATTCTTTAAGTTAATACGCAGCGTTTTTGACTTTGGTTTCCATTCAAAATGGAAAGACCGAGTTGGGCGTGGTTCTGTTTTAGCCATATTAATATCTGACCAAGATTTTCTGTTCCTTGATTCCCGATTTGTATCCGTTACGGGTATATTTGGCGCGTATCTCTCGCTTTCCTTAATCACCCATGATTTCCGTGAATTCCCAAAGTGAAGCATGGCACCGTTACGATCTTCCGTGAACCCTACTGTCGGCCACCTCGCCTCGATGGTAGGTTGCTGTATCACCAGGAACTGTGCAGGAACCACAATCTCACTCAGAAAGAACTTACGTACCTGGAATTCGAAGAGAGACCACCTAGCACCACGCCTGCCTTCAGGTATATGGATACTACCTCTATGAGCACTGCTATGGTACTCTGAGACTTCCATAAACCTCCCACCGCGATTGGATAAACAACTAAGTTCAATAACTCTGTAACCATCCTGGAAAAATTCAAAAAATCCTTCCAATGGAGACGTTGAGGTATGAACTTTTGCAATGACTCCCAATATCCATTGTAATCCTCCATTTCCAATCCATAGAGAGCCTCTGAATCGACCCCGACGTTCCCTTATTCTCTGGTTACGGGAGGGTGATAATAACACTAAATTTTTTCATAAGATGGCAAATTCTCGTAGGAGGCGAAATCAGATTAAATGTATTGAAGTTGAAGGAACAAGATACGATGAAGAATCTGATATTAGGGACCAAGTGGTCCAATTCTATTATACTCTGTACCAAGAAAATGAAGAGTGGCGTTCGAAGGTAGATGGTTTATCTTTTGCAACCATTGGGGCTGAAGCTAATAGTAGATTGGAGAGACCTTTTTATAAGGAAGAGGTTACTCAGGTACTGAAGGACCTTGAGGGAGATAAGGCTCCTGATCCTGATGGATTCACGATGGCTTTCTTCCATCATTGTTGGCATGTCATTTAGGATGATGTTATGGGTTTCTTTAAGGAAGTTTATGAGCACGGAAAATTTGAAAGCTCCCTTAATGCCACTTTTCTTGCTCTTATTCCTAAGAAAAATGATGCCATGAATATTAAGGATTTTAGACCTATCAGCTTGATTGGGAGTGTGTACAAGCTGCTTTCTAAAATGTTGGCTAATAGACTTAGAGAGGTGCTTGACAGTCTCATATCCAAATCCCAAAATACTTTTGTGGGAGGTCGTCAAATGTTAGATTTTGTCCTTATAGCCAATGAATGCTTGGATAGTCGTCTCAAAAGGAATCAGCTCGGTGTGATTTATAAGTTAGACATTGAGAAAGCTTATGATCACGTGAATTGGAATTGCCTTCTTCATCTTCTAGGTAAAATGGGCTTTGGGTCTAAATGGCAGGGGTGGATGCGAGCCTGTATATCTTCGGTTCGATTTTTCGTCCTAGTTAATGGTTCTCCAGCTGGATTTTTTGGCAGCTCTAGAGGTTTGAGGCAGGGAGATCCCTTGTCTCCCCTTCTATTTCTATTGATGATGGAGATTTTGAGTAAGATGCTAAAGCAGGTGGAGGATAGTGGTTTCATTAGTGGTTTTCATGCTAATCGGGATGGGTTGGAGCTGGTGTGCATATCTCACTTACTTTTTGCAGATGATACTATGGTGATGTGTGATGCTGACCCAAAACAGTTGATGTATCTCAGGCTGGTTATGACTTGTTTTGAAGCAACAACTGGTCTCCGGGTTAATATGGCCAAAAGTGAGATAGTTCCGGTGGGGGGAGGTTGAGAATTTGCGGGTTTTGGCGGATATTTTGTGTTGTCGGATAGGGTCCCTTCCTATGAGCTATCTTGGTATGCCTTTGGGTGCTAACTTCAAATCCACTTCGATATGGAATCCTATTATTGAAAAGATGGAGCGTCGGCTGGCTGGTTGGTAGAGATTGTATCTCTCTAGGGGTGGTAGATTAACTCTATTGAAAGTACGCTTTCTAGCCTCCCTACTTTCTATCTTTCTCTTTTTACTATTCCTTCTAGTGTGGCCAAAAGAATTGAGCAACTACAAAGGAATTTCCTTTGGGGAGGGACAAATGGGGGTCTCAAGCATTATTTGGTGAAATGGGACACAATCTGTTCTCCTATTGCAAGGGTGGGAGAGCTTTAATGCTCATTTGAGATATAAGGTTGGTATCGGTGATGGAGTGCGTTTGTGGCATGACCAATGGTGCGGTGATGTGATTCTCAAGGAAGCCTACCCAGTGTTGTATGAGTGTGCTTCAAATCAGGCAGCCACAATTGATGAGGTGGTGGTTCGTGATAACGGTAGGGTGGAGTGGAATGTGATCTTTAAGCGGAATTTTAATGATTGGGAGTTGAATGATGTCGTGTCTTTCTTAAACTTGCTTCAATCTCATCTTCCTTCTCGGGAGGTGGTTGATGGCTTAAGGTGGAGTTTAAAGAAACCAGGTATGTTTGATGTTCGCTCCTTTTATTCTGCTTTAAGGAATTCCAACCCAGTAGCATTCCCTTGGAAGAGCATTTGGCGCACCAAAGCCCCTCGTCGGGCATGTTTCTTTGTATAGACAGCAGCGTGGAATAAAATCATGACTTGTGATAACCTTAGAAAGAGAGGATATACTCTTACTAGCTAGTGCTGCATGTGTTGTTGTGGTGGTGAGACAGCAGACCATCTTCTTCTTCACTGCTCTATGGCGGCTGCTTTATGGAGTTGGGTATTTCACAGCTTTGGGGTTCAGTGGGTTATTTCTGGAACGGTCACTTCCTTGCTGTCTAGCTAGTGGAATGGGTTAGGGAGGCACTCTTCAGCTATTTGGAACATGGTGCCTATTTGTTTGATGTGGACTATTTGGAAGGAACGCAATCAACGTATTTTTTAGGATGTTTCTCGCTCGGATCGTCAAATCCTAGAGGGTTTCACCTCAACCCTTTTTGAATGGTCTAGCACTTACCTCAACCCTTTTTGAATGGTTTAGCACTTGGGGATGTACTACTAGTTCTTCTCTTATGGAATTCTCTTCCTCTTTGTATCTAATCTCTCATGATGTAAATTTCTGATGTGTTAGTGTCCATGCTTTATGTACACTACACTCCTTTTCTAATAAAATTTCGACTATTACCTATCAAAAATTTATAAATATATATATATATATATATTTTAACTCATTAATAAAAATATCTGGTTTTAAAAAAAATTAAAATAAAACAACCTACAAATTATTTTTTATTTTATTTTATTTTTAAATTAGATAACAAAAAACGCGTTAAAATTAATATATATATATATATAATTCGACAGAAATCGTCTCTTCAAGAGACAATTTTACATTTTTTTTTTTAAATTTTTTAACAAATATGTTAAAAAGGTGTCAAAAAAAATTCAACAGAAATCGTCCCTTCAAGAGACGATTTTCAAAAGTGGCCTATATTTTTATATAACTTTCAAAGTGGCCTGTTTGGCTATATAACTTAAAAAAATGTGTTATTGGGCAAAAAATGCCGAACTTAGAACCCAATCTTTCAATAATTTTTTACTAAAATCCCCATAATACTCATATTTTTACTAAAGAAATGACATAATGATAATACTCTTACAAAATGATTCCCTTTTATTAACTTTGATTCCATCATATTTCTTTCAAACATCCAAACAAGAAAGACGGATATTTAATTCATTTCCATTCCATTTTTTTTCTATTAAAATTATTTTTATTTTCTCATTGGAGTCAAAGCCAGGTCTGGGAAACCCAGAACCAAGAGAGTAGTAAGTGGTAACAAACTAACAACACTAGACAGAACCACCTCTGTATTAAGAGAACAGGATCCAAACATGCAATGTTAGTTTATAAAAAATAGGAGATGGCAATTCAGATTAGCATCATTGAAGTTTTTATATATTTGTTCTTAAGATTGAACAAAATCCAAAGCAGGGAAGGAGATGTCTACTTTTTCCAAGTAGCCACGGCTAAGTCGAGCTA
Source organism: Fagus crenata (assembly GCA_014362285.1). Taxonomy (NCBI): domain Eukaryota; kingdom Viridiplantae; phylum Streptophyta; class Magnoliopsida; order Fagales; family Fagaceae; genus Fagus; species Fagus crenata. The sequence continues at coordinate 22,809 of BKZX01015461.1, forward strand.
ACCCAACATTGAATCAGTCACCATACTAATAGTTAAAACACAAAGTAGGCCTTAGCAATCTTGAAGCTGGAATAGTTTGTTATTACAGCTTCGGGTTATATACAGAGTCAGTTTTTGAAGCATAAAACAACACTACTGTGAATAAAAGAACAAACACTTAGTTTTAACCTAAGAAAACAGGAAAACTGGGATGTTTTCCCCATGGAATTTGCTACCCTGGTAACAAAGCGTTACTGTTAAGATGAAGTTCTCCATTGCAGCTCGATTTGAATCCGTCCATTCCTTGAGTCAATGAGGTTGTACTTCTCATTGATTCTTTTGTTGCTAACAACATCAGACAGATTCACATCCACATAACCCAGACTTTCCTGATGGAAAAGAAAAGAACACAGTATAAGAGAAAAACCTCAACCACAAAAATCACAATTATGAGTCAATTTGTTCTTCACTGATCATTCCATGCCAAATTCTATTTTTCATTTTGTTTTACTTTTAATTTTCCATTCAATATTTCCTTGAGCAAATTTGGTGCACCCGTTATAACCAAAATCAAAAACATTACAATTTTCTCAAATGAGCTTTATATTTGCATGCGCCAAGGAAAACGCAAAAACTCATTTTGGTACTATAACCAACATTATATCAATTCAATGTATTGTACCCCCAAGAAAACATCTTCTTTGAGTTGAATTCTTTACCATCTTAAAACTGGTACAAAGATGATTTATAATGGATGCGATGTTATACCTTGGGATGCAGCAGGCCCATCCTTAAGGAGGTGGGCAAAAACCCGCCAAACCCGACTTGTCCGATCAAACCGCTTGATCCGTTCATTCGTCCGTCCATGAGGATATATATGGACGGATATGGATATGGATTTTTTTTTATATATGGATATCCGACGGATAATGGTTTTAAGGTTTTTGGTCGGATGGATACCCGTTCCGCTCGACCATTTACTTATATAATATTTAATTAAATAAAAAACTTAATTATAACCTAACCCATTACCCATACCCATACCCATACCCATACCCATACCCATACCCGATACTCCTCACCATCACAAGTTTCTTCTCACTCTCTGCCTCTCTCTTTTCACTCTACTTCTCAGCTCCCTCAGACCTCACTCTCATATCTCTCACTTTCTCAAACCCGTCGCCGTCGCCGTCGCCGTCGCCGCCTCATCCACTCAGACCGTCCTCCCTCTGACCTCATTCTCTCATATCTCTCACTTTCTCAAACCCTAGCCGCCGCCGCCGCCGCCGCATCTCTCACTTTCTCAAACCCTAGCCGCCACCGCATCTCTCATTTTCTCAAACCTTAGCCGCCGTTGCATCTCTCACTTCAACAATTTGTGAGAGGCACGCCTGAGAGACTTTAGGTTTAAAATTAATGTGTTTGATACTTGAGAGTTGAGAGCCCCCTTCATCTTCTTCCAACAAAACCGTAACCTCACTCTCCATTTAATCGAATCTGGGGTTTTCAAGGGTTTCAAATCGATTCTTTAAATTCAATGGCAGCTAAATAGTCGATTGTTTTTTCTTTTTCACCTCTCTATCAGTCCTTAAGGAAGCACATCATTGGAAAGTTTTCAGGTGATTTTTCAACCTTCACTTTTGATTCATCAGCCTTTGCTTTAGAATAGAAATCCCATTCTTTTGTTTGTTGTTGGAAGTTTAATTGGTGATCTCTGACGGTGAGTGTTGAGAGTTTATGATTTTCATTGGTCACATTTGAATAACATTTGTTTTCTTCTTCTGACTATATATCTATTGTAATAACCCAAATGTTGCAAAGCTGAAAATGGCAATTGTTAACAGGCGAGGAAAGCACTTTCTGCAGGCTTTGGCGAGAGGTCACTTTTTCTTCTTCTGCTACATTAAATTTATATGCATTCCCTTCTTTGAAATTCATTTGATTCCTTTAGCTTTATAAACTTGGCTTGGCTCATAATATGATATATTAATCACTGCATTTTGGAACTATTTAAGGTTGAATGTTTGGCATATAGGATGTAATTAATCACGTAATTACCTATCAAAAATATTTATTCACGTAGTAAATTTTTTACTTAATTAGGTCAATGAAATTGTAGATTGAACAACGGTTAAAACTAACATATCCAACTCTGCCCCACTCTTTCACTTTCCATGAATCTTAGAGTTTATGTCACTTTCACAAAGTTTGAAATTAAGCAAGAGTTGAGGATATATGTACTAATTGGAGTAAGTTGGTACAAAATACAAGATGTACCATTTTGTTCATGATAACAATAACTTTGGATTTGCACTAAAAGCTCAAAAGAATGCTAGATGGAACCAAAGAATTTCCAGTCAATCTCATTTGTGAATACCACTACCAAAAAATATACAAAAAAAGATAGAGAAGTTCTTATTAAAAATTCTTTTCTTCATTTGTTTTTACCTCTCTGTCTTTGCAACGTTGTCCTTTCTATTTAGAGCATATGAGCAATTGAACAACTATAAGCATTGTGGAGAGCATTGTTGAACCTAGCTGATTTAGTCTTTTTTATTTATTTATTTTTTATGAAATTGTTGGAGATCTAAATTCTGATTCGTATTGTACCTCTCAATTGGTTCAAGGTTTCTTTACCTAACAACCCTACTTTTTTTTTTTGGTCATATATTTTTAGGATTGATTTGAGTATTTTTGGATGTTACAATGTTGTGGACCTGACTTGGAGTCAATCTAGCTGATTTAGTATTCTGTGTTGACTCTAAGAGCTCTTAGTATTGATGATCATAGGATTTTTATTGAGTTTGCATGTATGGTGAATATTCTTGGTGTGTTTTAGTTTACAAATATATAATTGTAAAATTTATTGAAAATTTTGTTGTGAATTCTTTTCCTTTAGACCATTTAATAATTCTATTAAGACTAATGAAAATTCTTTATGAAAATAATTATCTTTCGCAAAATTATTTGTTTACTGTTATATGCTTGCATTTGCAATTTTCTATCTGCTATTCATTTATTTTGAACAATATAATTGGTGAAGGCAAACTTCTTGCTATTCTATTTTGTTGGTTCATTTCTTAATGATCCATTTGGTCACCAGAGAAAGTTTAACAAAAAGATAATTAAAATTTTGAATTTAGTGAGAATGGCTTGATTTATACAGATATATGTGTTTTTTTTTTGTTTTTCCTTTTTAGTAATTTTTCTTATGTTTCTTGCTCCAATTTACCTCCTTCTTTTCTTTTCTTTTTTTCTTCTCAATCCTCTATTATCTTTTTTTTGGCTCCTTTGTTATATCTTATTAAGTTTTATTTTTGCTTTATCCATTCCTAATGATTTGATGTCTTCTAGAGTAATGTTGTGATTTGGATTGAAAGTACAAGCATATTTATCATGATGTATGAGTCAGGATTCATGCGTATTTAAATCTGACCCAAAGATCTGTTATATGAGAATTCGTTGAGTAGTGATTATTGAAGCTTAATTTTCCTCATCAAATGGATATTTATTTGTAGGTGTGTCCAAGTTGTGCAATGAGATTGGGGTTGATAGTGTTGCGCACATAATCTGACGGCATAAGACAAATAAATATTCTTTACTTCGATTAGATCATTTTTCAAATTTTATGCAATCATTTTTCCAATTAATTGTAAGTTAACTTGCTTAAACATTTTGCATGGCATATGTTTATAATGTTTTTTAGTGTATATAAAAATTGATTGGAATTTAGTCGGATCTCCAATCTTTTACGCAATCAATAATCATTTTTTGAAGGTGCCAATGGTACCCTTTAGGGGGTTGTTTATTATGAAAGTGCCAAAGTGATTAGAAGAGTTGAATTTTTAACTTTATCCCTTTCAGCTTGAGGTTTAAGTAATTTAGTTGTCTACTTAATATTGGATAATGAAGGTATTAGCCTAGGGTTTATAAGAATATGGATATTGCTTAGACAAACAACAATTTGACTTTGTTTGAGGAGTGACTAGAAAAATTGGATATTAAGAGTTTGACGGTATTGTAGTTTTCCCATGGAATGCACTTTTTGAGAATTAATTTAATGGTTTTAATATTTGGAAATGATGGGGAAGAATTATCTAAGAAACTAGGTAATGGATTTTTTTTTGTTACACACAAAACCAATGCATGATTTGTCCCACTTATCTTTTCTCTTACAACTACCAAGAGATCAAACCTCCATACTACTCGATTAGATTATAGTTCCTTTTATATCCAAAGTCTTCTTACACGAATATTCTCTCTCACAAGACAAATATCTAAATTCTTTGTTACTTCGATAAATTTTGTTCCAATTAAATTAGTAACCTTATTTCCTCTAAACAAATGTTTGAGCATCCTCTATGTTGACTGCTTTAAAAATATTTTTTATTCTAAAATGAAATTTTTAACATGTTCAAGAAAGTCCGAGGCGGTCGAAAGGAATAAGGAATTTTAAAATGAAACAAAAATGTTATGAAAATTTAGACAAAATGAGCAAATCAAGGATTTATCAAAGTTTAGAGGTTTTAATTTTGAATTAAAAGATCAAGTATTTGTTTGATTTTGATCCTTTAGCTACTATACCTATAAAATAACATATTTTACATTTTTGGTTATTATTAATAATAAATAAATGTATCCCACACATGGTGCGGGTCATTGTCTAGTTTTACTTTAACCCAAGATCAGTAGGCAACTCTAACCCATTCATTTCAGGCGGGTTAATGGGTAATAAACCCTTTTAACACCCAACTCTAAACCCTCACTCTCAGCAATCAAAAACGAAGCCTCAGCTCTCCATCTCTAGCTCTCCAATGGCTCCCTTGTTCGTCTTCGAAACCTCAAGCGACGAAGAAGATGACTTTCAACCCAAAAACGAACAACACGAAGAAGAGGAAGAAGGAGAAGAAGAAGAAGAAGATGAAGAAGAAAAGGAAGAAAAAGAAAACAAGCCATCAAACAAGAAAACTGAATCTCCATGGGACTTTGCTCCTTACTACGAATCAGTAGCAGAAGAACACGAGCGTCGCAGCACAACCTCCGTTGATTTCAAAATCTCCAAAGCACTCCAAAAC
>BKZX01015474.1:0-10404 GCA_014362285.1 Fagus crenata
GATTTTCATTCTTGGAATTTGGTAGTGTCGAGTGTCCTATAAATGACATCATATATTATTGTAGTTTGTTGCGATTTTGTATCTTCCTATGCTATGTAATACTCTGGTATTGAGTCTGAGTCGTTTACTATGGAATTCATCACTGACTTGATGTTTGTGATGTATTGCTATAATAATTTTATATAATGTTGTTTGGAACACCAACAATCAGTTTTGTTTTCTATGGGACTATATTTGCCTTTGGTGTAATTTTTGGGTGGATTCATGTTGCAAAATATTTTTTTCATTCCCATTTTGGAACATGCACACCATATGTTTGACAAAATGATTTACTCACTCTTGAATTAGTTTAAGTCAACTTCATGGTTTGTGCCTCTTGGATTTAGTTGCTATTGGTCATCTCATTTTTTCTGATGTGCATTTAGGCTTACTGTTACTAGACCATCAACATCATTGGAAATTTAATACATCAGCCACTAAGACCAAGGGATAAAACTAATAATGTGATTGCTCTTAAAACTAAACAAAAAATCTGAATTATAATAGCATAACTCACTAATCTGGTAACTAAATCACTACCTACATGTCTGTAGCTGTATCATACCTAATCCACAATACTTAACCTAAAAGTTGGCCTGTTTTAACTTATTTCTTCTGGTTTGGTTTGTTTTTATGACACAAAAAATTAATCTCTATATTTAGCTTTGTGACACTAAACCACCATTTTTTTTTTCTAGATATCTTGGCCCAAGCCTTACTGTAGCCTCTTAATACCATTTAAATTTATGGAATTAAATTTTAACCTCATTTGCATCTATAAGTTGACAATAATATATTCTTCTTTAAGGTGCATAGAACAACTACAATGGGTAGAATTCTATGTGGAAACCCTTTCCACCTTGTACGTCAATTGACCCATCATGTTGATAGTATATAAGCATTCTCCTGCGTACTAATGTAGTAAAAAAAAAAAAAGGTGACTTGGTGTGTGTTTTTGCACAATGATGGTAAAATATCAAATGGATTAACATTGACAGTAATTTAAAATTGAAATAATTGAAGTAAGTAGTTTTATATTACATTTTTTTTTTTTTTTTTTTTTTTACATTTTCAAAAGGATTAACATATTTTTCTTATACAAACTGTGATACGATTCTTAACATTTTTTATTGACAGATTTATATGAGTGCCACTTCAAATGATTGAATTGCGAAGAAATAATGATGCACACAATGTCCAACTCACAACATTTGCAACTACAAAGAACAAAATGAATCATTTGTTGCCTATAAAATCATATTATACTGGGGAGCAACAAAAGAAGAAGAAGAAACAAAGAATTCCTTAGATCTTCAAATACAAAAATCTCTGCAAATTACACTTGCACAACATTCACATAAATTGAAGAAAAAAATTGCTAAACATTGTGCTCTTTTAAGATTCTTTTCAAAGTTTAAATACAATATTTTTTTTTTGGATAGTAGTCTATTTTGTGTTTTAATTTATTATGATTGTTTAGTTTTTTATAATTAAATGTTATCTCCTGGCAGATTATTAATGTTATTTCATGTTTATAAACATTTCATGCATTGAAACAAGTTCTCAAACTACAAAGAACCAATTTACATATTAAATAGAAACAGAAATATCTCAACATTTCTTTAGATTTCATTTTCATTTTCAGTAGCTTCCTGTACATCGCACAGGTTTGCGACTAGTTATAATTTAACACTTTAATAAATTGTGAAAAAATATGTTCATAGACTTTTACTCTTTGAAATCTAACATATCTAACGACGAGCTCATTATGTTATTGGTGATTTCCGATCAATTTCTTAAGTTTTCTGCAATGCAATTGAGTGTAACTCATGATATGTGAAGTGTGCAATCTCAAGTAAGCTTAATGCGACAACTAATCTCAATTAAATAGTTTAATGGATTCTCAACACTTATATGTACAACTTTTTCAGATTGCGCTTCACAAGAGCACATTTTTATTTTATTTTTAGAATTTAAAGTAACAAGTTATGATTGATGGATTCATGTAAAAATAACAAAGCTCTTCTATTCGTTCCTAGTGTATGTTAAATTTTAGAAGACTTTCTTCATTATTATTAGTTTATCACCCTAGCGATACTTGTAATGGTATCAAAGATGGAAAACCAATACCTTTTGTAAAGAAAAAGATCCACCCTGAACCACCCAAATAAAAAAGATCAAAATAATCCTCTGATGAAGCAAACGAAAGTAGTCCCCTCCCAATCTCATAAGTCTCAATCAACCATAATTCCAAATGAAGACGAAATTCGGACTAAATCTAAACTTTCTGGTGTCACAAATCAAAAGATATACTTCTATGACTTTATGGTTTATTTACTCATATCCCACTTTGATACTTGCTGAGGAACCAAGTTAATTTAGAAACAACCTTTTTTTTTTCTTTTTCTTTTTTTAGAAACAACCTTAATAAGTGTTAATTAATTGATCGTGTATGGAAATAATCATAACGGTCTAAGGGAAGATTAGAAAAAACATGAACACTGGTAAAATAAAAACATGATTAAGCATAGCTTACTAACCTTCTTGTGATTGCAGAGAGTACTGAACTAGTTGCCATTGTGCAGAGGGAGAGAGAGAGAGACTCTTTGGAGTTGGTATTAAGGGTAAGAATAAATTGTAAGATTAAGTGGACTGAGACCCAAAATTTATTGGTGAAGATGTGGTGGAATCTTCTGTAATGGGAGGGACGAATAATTAGCACTTTGCTTTGTGGAAATTAAACAACAAAGCAAGAAGTTGAGGGGATAATTATATAATATTCCGGGAGTATATTAAATGCGTACTCTCTCTTCTCACAGAAGTGATGGGTCCCGCTAATTAAATTCATAATGGAACCCACCACTTCTGTGTGAGGAAGGAAAACACATTTAATATACTCCCGGAGTATTATATAATTTTCCAAAGTTGACCTACATACTATTTGTTTTTATTTACAAAATAAACGACAACACTGTGTGGGCAAGGCCAACCAGGCAACCACTGTACCAAGTTCCAGCAGCACGTGGGACATACCCACAAATTGATAATAGTTTATGATTAAATTAATTTACCTTCACCTTATAAAAAAAAAAAAAACAATATTAGACCGGAAATCAGTGCATGCATGTTCATCAAGGTTCTGATTTGAGGATCAAATTTTGGGATTTAAAGCCTAAAATAAAACTTTGTTGTGACATATATCTTTGATTCAAGAAATGGACATGAAAATAAATTGAAAAGGCTATTGCAATCCAAGGAGGCGATATATTATCGAAGAATCAACAACCTCTTCACCTGTATATGCAAATGCAAGGGGTGCTTTTTATAGTGTTGGCGAAAAGGCTTCTAGATAGCAATTACACATAAGATTGATTGTACAAAATAATTATGGTTTAAGAAAGATCTCCAAAGAAGGGTTGTTGTAGAGTTTGGCTCAATTTTTTATTCTTGCCTTTTGAATTTGGTATTGGTGTAATTTTTTATTTTATTTATTGTTTCATTCATTCTATATTTGTTTGAAGATCTTCTCAAGCCATTATTTTTTTGCACAATCAATCTTTTGTATAAGAGTGCTATCTAGAGGACTTTTCGCTCAACAAATTGCTATCAAAGCCAAGGTTTAGTACCTAGACGTTCGGATTTGTTTTTTGGAGCCAAGGTTCTCTACCTAGGTGTTTGGATTTGTTCTCTTAGTAGATTTTGGTGATTAGTTCGTGAATCTAATAATTAGGAAGAAAGATGTTAGGTGAGACCTCTATAAAACCTTCGCAAGTTAGGACTATGGTCTCTAATGCGAAATTTGAAGTAAAGAAATTTGATGGAACAAAAACTTCAGCATGTGGCAATTCAAAGTTATGGGTGTTTTTGGTCCAACAAGCTACCTCCAAATGCGTCAATAGATGCCAAATACACCAAAGATGGTGCCAAATTCAAATTAAAGCCTAACAAAAAACAAAGTGCAAGTCATCCCAAACTACCACCAAATACGAAAATAGATGCTAAATACATCCAAGATGCCCAAACAAAGTATTTTTTTTTTATCCTAGGCCAAATATAAACGGATGATGCCACAAGCTTGTCTATTTATCTTCTCTTAATCTTGCCAAGGTGGAGATTTGTTAAGTATTTGTATTTAGTGGCTTGATTTATGCCAAGGTGGCGAGAGGAATTTGATAAATTTGGTATTCTGCAAATTTCGTCAAAGTGGAGAATTGTTATAGAGTTTGGCTCAATTTTTTATTCTTACCTTTTGGATTGTTCAGACCAAATTCCTAATTCGACTTGGTTTGGAAAATTGGTTGGTGAAATTTGTGTCAAGGTGGAGATTTGTTGGATATTGCCTTAAATTCTTAATTTGATTTGATTTAGGTTTTCTTAATGTGGAAGGAAAGTCTATTCCTTATTAAACAAGTACTGGCACTTCTTGTCTACAAAGGTATTCCTTGTCAACTAAGAAAGTTATTGTTTGTCCATCAAAGAATATATATTAAAGTCTTATAGATAAACAATACTACAAAAAGCTTAGTGGTTTTGGCCAAGATGTCCCACACAGGGAGAGACTAGATATTAGTTTGAGAGAGCCTTGGAAATCTATTTGGCTGTATTGGGGTTTTGGGTTTGGTGAGATGCCTCTACAGTCTACACCAACTTTGTAATGTCTCTTTGTTATAGTGAAATTCATCATCTGTTACCTTTGGATGTAAAATATTACTAAACCATGTAAATCCTTGGTGTTAATGTGATTTTCTATTTTATTTCGAATTTCTTTCATTTTATATTTGTATGGAGATCTTTGTCAAACCATAATTATTAGGATAAGGATTCTCTCCATTTGAAATAAAATGAAGACTGGTCCTAATTATTGCGCTTTCACACAACATAAAACGTAACCAAATTCCATATAGACTATGGCTTTATGCCGTCACATATTTATATGGGCAAAACTTAGGTACAGTTACTTAGGTTCTGTGCGTTAGGTACCCTCAATAAAATTATGACATGTGGCTATTTAACAGTTTTAAGTTAAACGGTGTTAACTTTTTTTTTTTTTCTCTCTCTGATCTGTACTCAATCTCTCAGTCTCACTCAGCTTCTCTCTCTCATCTCTGCTTCTCTCTCATCTCTCACCATCACCACCACCACCATCAACAACAACAACACCACCACCACCACCACCCCAACAACAACAACACCACCACCACCACCACCCCAACAACAACAACAAAACCGAAATCTAATAAACACAAAACCAACCAAAATCTAAGAAACAAAACCAACAGCAAAGATCAATGAAGGGAAGATCCGAGACCCACACCGTGGGTTTCATCGCTGCCCTTCATGGGTTTCTTCCCTGCCGTTTTGCAGAGGCTCTGCCTCGTCGATGAAGATGGAGGAGATGGCGATTCTTGATGCGTTCGGGGTCGTCGGTAGGGAGGAGGCCGGCGGAAGGGTTGGAATTGGAGGGGCGAAGTAGATCTGGCAGCGAGACCCAGTGGATTCGTGGAAGGCGGAGGGGGAGGGGGAACAAAGGGAACCAACTGAGTCCTATTTTTTCTGAAAATTGGCTTGCTTTTGTAATTTCTTTGGAACCAACTGAGTCCTATTTTTGTGAACCCCCACGGCCCCACCCTTATCAGTTATCAAATAACCCAAATTATTAAACAAAAACCCAATGGAGGAGATGTGGAGGGAAGAGGTGGCCTATGGGAGGAGCATGTTGGTGGCGTTGAACTAGTATCAAAGCTTTTTGGTTGGAGTGGTACTAGAAGTGGAAAGAGAGATCGTTAGGGAAAGAGATGAACTGATGATGAAAAAAAAAGAAAAGAGAATGATAAAGGAGTAAACGTGTGGAAGAATCAGTTGAAGGGAAAAAGTAAAAGAAAAGGTAAAGAGCGTGGAGCTCTGATTGAGAAAGCGTCAATATGTCTGTGAGATAGGGAGTCTTGGTTTAGTAGGCTTGTTGGTGGTGGTGCTTGTGGTGGCGCTGAGGTGGTGGCCACCATCGCCATTTTGGCTGTGTCAGTGAGTAAAATGAGTTACCCATAGATTATTTTTTTGGTTAGTTTTTTGTTTCTTTGATTTTGGTTTTGTTGTTGTTATTGGGGGCGGTGGTGGTGGTGGTGTTGATGGTGGTGGTGGTGGTTGTGAGAGATGAGAGAGAAGCTGAGTGAGACTGAGAGATTGAGTACAGATCAGAGACAAAAAAAAGAAAAAGTTAACGCCGTTTAACTTAAAACTGTTAAATAGCCACGTGTTATAATTTTATTGAGGGTACCTAACGCACAGAACCTAAGTTACTGTACTTAAGTTTTGCCCTATTTATATATAGAAAGGTGTGATCTATAAAAAACCACACATTTTAGTTTGATTATCTCGTATTGTCGAGATGCACTTAATCAAAGGAGCATTGTGTGTACATGTAAGAAATAATCTCCACCATTTAGATAAAATAATAATAATAAAAAAGTGCAATATCACATAAAAACTTGCACTCTTGGAACATGCCTTTTGTTTGTTTGCGTTGACAGCATAATTAGTTCTTATCATCATGTCTTAAAGAATTCCATACTAATAAAGTTAGTTCTAACAAAGACAGACGTTAGAGATGGGAATAAATATAATCAGTTCTGGGAATCTTCGCTAAGTATGAAGATAACTAATCAAAATGACATCTTTGTTGCTTTTAATTGGTTAACATGTTAAATTACTCAAACTGCTACGAGGGAAGTAGGGAAATAAGTCTTAATTTATTTTTTAATAAATAAACATTTATTCCCTTTAGTTTAAACTTGAAGCTTAGGTATACTATACTTCGGGAGTACATTAAATGTGTACTCCCTCCTCTCACAGAAGTTGTGAGTCCCGCTAATTAAATTCATAATGAGACCCACCACTTCTGTGAGAAGAGAGAGTACGTATTTAATATACTCCCGGAGTACCTAATAATTTTCCATGAGGCAGGAGCTTGTCTGTATAGTGAGTAGAGCACCCACTTTGACTAAAACTCTTTGTGGATTTACTTTGAGCTAGGCAGGTGCTTAGAGGATTGAGTAGTCTAATATATATATATATATATATATATATATATTTTGCTAATTGAGTAGTCTAATATGTTCTGCCCCTTATTTGGTATTACTTAATTTTTTGATAATATGATTATAGGGATAAGGAGAATTTGAATCATGGTTGGAAATATAAAAAATTACCAATTGTGTTGCAAGACTCTAGAAATGATAAAATGTTCTCAGTTCTCACCTTACTCGAATTCAACTAGTCCCATCATATGTGCTCTCACCTTGTATGGGTTTCAGATAAAATGGGGGACGAATTTCGTATCTCGTTTTGTTTTGTCCAAATAGAGAGTATTTATATCTTACTATCAACTCTTAGACTACATTTCATCTCTCTTATTATCATCAACACCAATATCATCTTATTAAGGATGGTAAAATAGCTCGGTCGTACCTCAACTTGCCATGCTCCTACACCACATAGATTTTCCAAAAGAGATTAGGACCCATACCCTACCCTTTTACCATCCTAGCTACTCTCTGGCCGCCCTGTTTCATGGGTCGGTCCAATTATTCAGCATATGTTGTTGGCCCACGGTACAAAATAAAATGTAATACTAATCAAGCCCGGCCCAAATATAGGATAAAAAAACATAGGTCTTGGTCCCGCCACGTCATATATGGACATGGCATGAACCACGCATGTAGTTCGTTCACTTCGTTCCAATCAGTTACAAACTAAATAGACCACAATTTTGCCTCCACCATTTCAGTATTCCTCCAATTACCTGTTGAAGATTTTGATAAGATCAGAAAAATTAATGTGACTTTGAAGTGTGATAACACTATCTTTAAGGTGATAATTGCCTAAGTGTCAAGTGCGCCACAAAGCGCCACTAAAACGCCACATTACACCATACGCCACGTGCGTGTGCGAATAGTAAAGCCACATGTCCATAATTCTACTTTATTCATTTAAAGTGTTGGTGTGTGTACTACCTTATAAACACTTTCAAGACTTTGTATCTTTTTAATGTGGGACAAGTGCATAAACCCCCATTTCTATATCACTATAAACTACAATTTTACAACAATCAGAAATTCACAATTGTTGGAACTTGTGCATTCTAATATTTGTGAACTTAATGGAATTTTAACTAGAGGAGGTAACAGATATTTCATTACTTTCATTGATGATTGTTCTAGATATACATATGTATATTTAATGAGAAGTAAAGACGAAACATTTAACAACTCTATATGCTACAAATCTATTGTTGAGAATCAAATGGAAAAGAAAATAAAGATACTTCGTAGTGATAGAGGTGGAGCATATTTTCTTACTGAATTTATCTTATATTGTGAAGAAAATGGCATTATACATCAAAGGAGTGAACCCTGTACCCCACAGCAAAATGGTTTTGTAGAAAGAAAAAATAGGACACTAGTTGAAATGATAAATGCCATGATTTTGAATGCAAAATTGAGTTACAATTTATGAGGAGAGGCTTTGCTTACAGCCTACCCTGTACATAATAGAATACTTTCTAGAAAATTTAAAGTTTCACCATATGAGTTGTGAAAAGGTAGAAAACCAAATCTAGGATACCTACGGGTATGGGGCTGTTTAGCCTTTTATAGGGTTACGAACCCAAAGAGAACAAAGTTAGGATCAAGAACTATAAAAAGTGTATTTGTAAGATATGCAGAAAATTCAAAAACATATAGGCTTTTGGATTTGGACTCTAATGTCATAGTGGAATCAAAGGACGTTGAATTTATTGAAGATAAATTCTATAATGATTCCAAACTTGTTGCAAATCCTACACCAACTCAAGAAAATGACTCAAATGACTTAAACCCTAGTATCAGAACAATATAATTGTTCAAAACAATTAATAACTGCCATAAACAATTATTTCTATACACAGAAATAACTTCTATGGGTTATGATTTAGTGTATCTCATTTAATTTAAATAAATTAATAGATAACTGTCCAATCTCAATCACACACGCACGTGCCACGTGCCCAAATGCCAAGTGCGCCACAAAGCGCTACTAAAATGTCACATTACGCCACACGCCCCGTGCACGTGCTCGTGTGCGAATAGTAAAACCACATGTCCATAACTCTACTTTATTCATTTAAAGTGTTAGTGTGTACACCACTTTATAAACGCTTTCAAGGCTTTGTATCTTTTTAATGTGAGACAAGTGCATAAGGTCCCACTTCTATATTACTATAAACTACCATTTTACAAAAATCTCCCACTTAGTGATATGAAGTATTTAGTCAAATACTGATGTTATCATGCATACAAGAAGGTATCTTTCGATTTAAATCTCGATTAGTGCAAGCATCTCAAATTTCTGACAAAGTCAATGGTGGCCTCAACTTAAACCAAGACTTTTTGTGTTAGAAACGGAAAATACCACATACATGACTCCATCAAATTTCAACGAATAAACTCACAAAAATAAAAAATTTCACTTAACCAAGTGCTCTATCCTGACATTTCATGAACATTTCTAAAAGTGCTCCATCCTTTCTCGGTGCAGTATTTTTCTAACTGTCCAGCTCTGGTTTGTGCTTCCAGTGTTAAACTTTTCCTTAGTTTTCTACACTTATGACTTCTGTTGCCGTTTAAGTGAGGAAGAAGAAGTGAGAAACGCTGATTAGCTGCTTTTCACTTATTTTTTCCTTTTTTACAATGTTTGGCAACCCATTTAAGTTCATTCTTGGATGATTTGGCTGATTTTTACTTGTGAGGCCTGTGAGACCCTTTGTGGACCAATAATATTCATTCACGTGAAAACATTGTTTCACACCATAGTGTGGAATTAGCCCTTTTTTTAAACATCAATACAACAACAACTAAAAATAAATGAACTAGCAGGTTGAGGTGTTACGTTACGCGATTTTAGGCCATTGGGCCCTTTTATTTTCCCTCAAGCCCCAATAATTTTTCAGCTCAGCCCATATTGAATTCCAACCATCAATCATCGAACCGATCTAATAAGCAACAACAGAGAAACACATCACAACTATCCCACTCAGTTACGTGGTTCAATCACGTTCACCTCATATATGTTCTTTGACAATCTTTGTACAAGTATGTGAAAAAAAAAAAAAAAGCAAATTCTTGAGTGCTGTGTTATTGTAATCTTTGAGCTACCTTTAATTTCCGTTTTTCGATGTGAAATCTTCAAATTGTGGAGCTTTGACAGGTACGTAATAATCGACCCCGCTCTTTCAGGAATTCAAAACACTGCATTGCTAGGGTTAGGTTAATTTTAGGCCCCTGGGTTTTTTATAATCTGCTTTTTCATTTATATATTAATCAAAATTGATGA
>BKZX01015483.1:0-10747 GCA_014362285.1 Fagus crenata
AATTCACTTTAGTTGTTCTTGTATTTACACGATAAATATAATCACACAGGTTATTGCATTGCAGGGAAAGAATATTGGCACTGGGGAGCTGTCACTCCTAGAAGTTGGCCTACAATCGGATATTTCAGGGCGTGCGACAGAGCGGAAGACCTGCAAAAAGGAATGAGGTGATCGGAGTGGCACCGGTTTGGGGCCGGCCTAGAAGGCTCTGATGCCTTTGTTAGTCAAGGTGTATCGGAATATACGCAGAGAACCGAGTTTAGAGTTTTTAGTTCACTGTTCATACCTGAGTACGAAAGGAGAATGGCGTTTTATGCCTTTCGGTCATCCACGTGGCCTTCTGGAGGTCGTCGGATCCTGGGACGCGTGGGGGGTTCGTCACCCTCCGTCTGGCAGGCAGTGGCCAGATCGTGCCTGGCGTTGGGCAACGCTGCGAGGACTTCATCCCCGGGATTCGCGGAAGACACCTGTGTTCGATGAGGTGCAGATCTGGTGAGGTGTCCTATTTGATTTCCGTAGGAGATAAGGATGAGCCATAGTCTGATGACTAGACCGTCCTAAGCATTGGAAGGGAGTTGATTCCTGTAAGAGAGTGGATGGTCTTCTTCCAGTAGTAGTAGTAGTGGAAGGTCTTCATCGAATACTTGGGCAAAATTGATAAATATTCCCTTCAGTTGCCCCCTATTCCGTGGTCATTCCGCCTAGACGACCTTCGAAATACAAAGAGTCAAGGTTAAGTAGGTAATTTCGTCTATTCCCTCCTTTTCTTTTTATTGAGCTTTGTGGCCATAATGGGACACGACGGTTTTCCATACCACTGGGACACGTGTCGCCCAGGGGATGGCTACACGTTCCAATGCTTAACCGTCTCTCTTAATGTGGAACTGCTCCATTTACATCAACATTTTTCCTTCCTTTTTTTCTAAAAATTTTTTTGGCTCTCTGTACTATCTCTTTTTCAAGTTGCTTGGGGTTTTGCTTGTTCGGGAAAGTTCTTGCTCCGGTGACCGTCTCTAGAGATTCCTGTTCGCAGCGGCTTCTTCTTCACCGGTAAGCCAACTTCCTTTTTCTTCTTTATTTTTTGCACCGTAGTAGAGTTTTAAGTGGTTGGGGAGCAAAAGGTTTCGCCTTTACCCTCTTCTCTTTCATTTCGGTAGGTTCTTGCGGCGAGGTTGAGTGTGGCGTTGCTTTTAGGACCCTCATTCCGAGTCTTTATGGCTCTAGACGCTGATGACTCTTCGGAGTCATCGTCTTCTGGTGAGAAATATTCACCGGTGCCAACATCCGGATCTGAGGATCCCAGAAGCCAGGGACGGTCTTCCGAGACCACTGAGTCATCTTCATCAGACTCCCCATCCCAGGAACCTCGTATACCCATTTCCGTCCGAGACTTAAACCGACCCTTTATAGCAGAAGGGGTGTCTTCTAAACTTACTGACAAGGACATTGGGAGGTTGAGGAGCCGGTACCAAATTCCTGAGAACATAGTAGTTAGGTTGCCTGATGAAGGCGAATGGGCGTGCTCATCCAACGGGGAAAACATTGCTCTTTACGAGGATAGCCTAACCGGTGGTTTGAGGTTGCCCTTCAAGGCCTTCGAGAGAGAGATTCTTCATCGTCTTGGTATATCCCCCAGCCAGCTAAATCCAAATGCCTGGCGGATTATGACGGGCCTTCAAGTTCTCTGGAGGATGGCCACTGAAGGGGAGTACGACTTGTCTGTCGACGAGTTCTTCTTTTTGTACAAGCTGACCTACATGCCTTCCACACCGGGGGTTTGGGGTTTTATGCGCCATAGGGGGTCACCAAAGCTTATTTTGGGTCTCCCAAATTCTAATAGGAGCTGGAAGCCGAAGTTCTTCTTCTTGTGTGGCAATCATTTCGAGTTTACCCTGGGGGAGGCAGCAGGCGAGCTTTATGGCCTTCGTCAGTCCTGGGGGATTCCCAATGCCAATGGTGCACTTGCCTTCTTCCCTTTTTTTTTTTTTATATTTACAATTGACGGCCTTCTGAGGATTTACTTAGGGAACTTTTTCCTTTTCAGCTTTTCGCCATCCTTCTCTGTCCAAGCGTCTAAAACAACGTCTTTTACTGGTCACTGACTTTCAGGAGGAAAGGGCGGTGGGGTTACTTGATCTTGTGTCTCCCTTAACCTTAGCACAGTGGTCTTTGGGCCCCGAACCCAGCGCTGAGGTTGCGAAGGCCATCCAGGCGTACAACCGAAATGGGTGACCTTCTTCCTAGGCTTTTAGGTGAGGGTTCGTGCATACCTTTCCTGATACTTCTCCTTTTTTTTTTCTTTTTTTTGCTATAGGTATGACGACCAGGGCTGAGCAAAAACGCCTAAGGGAAGCGGCACAGAAGGTGGATGACCTTCCTGACGCGAGTGCTCTTTTTTCCAAGAAACCCAAGTCTGAGAAGAAGGTACCCATGGAGAAGGGCACCAGTTCTAAGAAGGGAGGCCGTCAAGAAAAATCACTTCCTGCTGCAAAAGGTAGGGCTGTTGAGAAGGTCCATGTGTACCATGAGATCCCTTCTTCTCCTGTTGGAGCATTGAAGGGGAAGGAAGTGGACTCTGACGAGATTCAGCCAACCATCTATAGTAGCTCATCCAGGGCCATGGACAAGGTGAAGGAGATGTACGAGAAGGTCGATCTGGAGGTGTATGATCATGTTGAGGATTTGGATCTTCTCCGCTTGTCAATTCAAGATTCATTGAAGGTCGTCTTCCTCTCCTTTTATTTTTTAAATGTACATTCTTCATATTTTCTTCTCTTTTGACCTTCTTTCTATTGTTCAGGTTGCAGGACAAGTGTTCGTCTTGGGCAACCGGGTTCGTATGTCAGCGCGTGAGTCAGCGAAGCTTAAGGCAGATCTCGAGAAGACCAAGGCTCAATCCTCTGCCCATCAAGAGGCTATGGAAACCCTTAATGCTGAAAGAGGAACCCTGAAGAGTCAGGTGAAGAAGCTGGAGATTGACCTCAAAGCCAAAGACGACCGTCTGTCTGCTCTAGAAAAGGAGCGTGACGAATTGCTGCGGAAAACCGTGGGTCTTCAGCAGCAAGTTCTGAATGCACGGGAGACGGCCGTCAATGAATTTAAAACTTCTGAGGAGTTCAAGGATGATACTCGTCGCTATTATGTAGCAGGCTTTGAGCACTTCCGGAAGAGGGTTGCCCTTGCCTTTGGAAATACTCATGATTGGGCCCTGGTGAAGATCATTGATGATGATGAAACTACGGTTGCGGAAGAGGACAGTGAGGGAGAAGAGGAAGGAGATGATGTTCAATCAAAGGAACAAGTAACCCTTCCACCTGAGGTCCCTTCTGCTCTTCCTGTCGACGATCAAGGGGATGATCCGGCTCCAGGTCCTACGGATGGTCAGGCTGCATCCAAGGATGAAGGAGCAACTATTCCCTCAACTGATAATGAAGCATCCTAGTGTTTTTTTTTTTTTTTTTCTTTTTATCTTGCCTTGCGTGACCCATGTAGGGGTTTTTCTTTTGACCAAACAAACAATGTGGTTCTGACAGAGGTCATGTTTACTCCTAATGGAAGGAGTGTGACCTATACTTAAAACAGTCTTTTGGTTAGGGCCATGTTTACTCCTTGTGGAAGGGGTGTGGCCCGAACTTTATGTTCTCATGCTATTTATTTCTGTTGTTTCTTCTGGAACTGTCGTGTTATTTCTTTTCATTCTCGTTGAGTAGAATGTCGATTCTTACATTGCGATGTTTGCCATGGTGTTAACAACCTTCTGGCGGGGAGTGTGTCGCATGAGAGCAACTTACTAACATGTCGAAGAAAGCTCTTGAGGGTCTTTTTTGGTAAACGCACCCTTTGGTGTTTAACATGATAACAGATAGAATTTTATGGAAGGTCTTCTTCCCTGAATGCACCCCTTAGGTGCCTATCATAATAACAAACAGAAGAACCTTGGTGAAGGTTTTTTTCTATGGATGCACCCCTTGGGTGACTAACATGATGAAAAACAGAAGAGATTTCTTGAAGGTCTTCTTCTATGAGTGCACCCCCTTGGGTGTCTAACATGATAAAAAACAGAAGAGCCTGCTTGAAGGTCTTCTTCTATGAGTGCACCCCTTGGGTGTCTAACATGATAAAAAACAAAAGAGCCTGCTTGAAGGTCTTCTTCTATGTATGCACCCCTTGGGTGTCTAACATGATAAAAAACAGAAGAGCCTGCTTGAAGGTCTTCTTCTATGTATGCACCCCTTGGGTGTCTAACATGATAAAAAACAGAAGAGCCTGCTTGAAGGTCTTCTTCTAAGAATGCAGGAGCGGTCTTGACGGTCTTCTGTTGTAAGTGCACCTCATGGGTGTCTAACATTTGCACCACGTGGGTGTCTAACTTGTGCACCTCGTGGGTGTCTAACCGGTGCACCTCGTGGGTGTCTAATTTGTGCACCACATAGGTGTCTAACTTGTACGGAAGAGCGATTTTATGGACGGTCTTCTGATATGAGTGCACCGCTTGGGTGTCTGATTTTTGATATATATATATATATATATTTTTTACGCCCGTCAAGGTAACGATTGATAATATTCGGGCAATGGCAAACATAGTTGAACAATTATTTAAGCGAAGACGATCTTCTATTCATAGATAAAAGATACTATTTGAGTATACAAACTTCTTAAGCATAAAGAAGGTAACTGATGTACGTACCTCAAGGGTAGTACTTCTTGAGGTGTTCAGCATTCCAAGGATGAGGTAGCTTCTTTCCATGACGGTCTTCCAGATGATAGGTGCCCCTTCGGTAATATTGGGTGACCTTGTAAGGGCCTTCCCAGTTGGGGCCTAGCTTTCCCTGTGACGGGTCCTTAGTCGCTTGGGTGACCTTCCTTAAGACCCAGTCACCGACTTCAAAGCGTCGGAGCTTTACCTTGGTGTTATAGTACCTAGCCATTCTTCCTTGGTAAAGTGCAATCCTCTATGCTGCTTTTTCTCTCGCTTCACCCAGGAGATCAAGGTTCAAGCGAAGCTGCCCTTCGTTCTCTTCTTCTCTGTGGAAGGCCGTCCTGAAGGTAGTTAGCCCGATTTCAACGGGGATCACAGCCTCTGTGCCGAAGGTGAGCTTGAAGGGAGTTTCTTTTGTTGGGGTCCTGACGGTGGTGCGGTATGCCCACAGTATGCTTGGAAGCTCTTCCACCCACATACTCTTTGCCCCTTCAAGCCGGGTCTTAATCTGCTTGAGTAAGGTCCGGTTTGTAACTTCGACTTGACCATTAGCTTGTGGATGTCTAGGAGAGGAATAGTGGTTCTTTATGTTCAGCTGACTGCACATCTCCCTGAAGGGTCCGTTATCAAATTGTTTCCCATTGTCGGAAATCAGGACTCGCGGAATCCCGAATCGACAGATGACGGCCTTCCAGACGAAACTCTTGACATTCTTTTCTGAAATTATTGCCAAGGGTTCTGCCTCCACCCATTTAGTAAAGTAGTCAATTGCAACCACTAAAAATTTTGCTTGCTTTGTCCCGACTGGAAATGGACCCATGATGTCTAGTCTCCATTGTGCGAAGGGCCAAGGTGAGGTTATGGGCGTGATTTCCTCCGGTGGTACCCTTGGAATGTTGGCAAAACGTTGGCACTTATCACAAGTCTTCACATATTGGGTAGCGTCATGTAGGAGAGACGGCCAATAGTAGCCCGCTCTTGTGAGTTTATGCGCCAAAGACCTTGCCCCTGAATGGTTTCCGCAAATCCCTTCATGGACTTCCCTGATAACATAGTTTGCCTCTTCTGGTGACAAACATCTAAGGTGGGGTCGGGAAAAACCCGTCTTGTAAAGGATGCCCCCCAGCAACCGGAAATGAGAAGCCCTTATTCTGAGCTTGTGTGCTTCTGTCCTATCTGCTGGAAGTGTCCCTTCCCTGAGATAACGGATTATGGGTGACATCCATGTCGTGTTGATGGTGATGGAGTTCACTATTTCCTCTTCCGTGGAAGGTCTTCCCTGGATCTCAATGAAGCCATCTATCTCAATTCCTGATGATGCCAACCTAGCTAGACGATCGGCGGCTACATTGTCTTCCCTTGGAATTTGGAGCAGTTCTACTTTTTCGAAATGTGTTAACAGAGCTTTGACGGCCGTCAAGTATTTCTTCATCCTGTCCTCCTTAGCTTCATATTCGCCCTTCACTTGCCCCACAATTAACTGAGAATCACTCTTGATGGTTAAGGTCTTGATCCCCATACTCTTGGATAGTTTTAGTCCGGCTAGAAGGGCTTCATATTCCGCCTCATTGTTAGTGGCACGGAAGCGAAGCTGAAGGGCATACTCAAATTTGTCTTTTTCGGGGGAAACAAGGACGACCCCGACTCCACTCATTTCCTTAGTGGACGATCCATCTATATTCATTGTCCAGGCCTTGCCTTCTTCAGATTGCTCATCTTCCTTCAGCGAGTGTGTGAACTCTGCGATGAAATCGGCCAAGGCCTGGGCCTTTATTGCGGTGCGTGGCCGGTAGTCTATATCAAATTCACTCATTTCTATGGACCACTGTATCAGCCTTCCCGCCGCATCGGGCTTGTTCATGGCCTTCCTGATAGGATAGTCGGTCATGACTATGATTGAATGGGCTTGGAAGTATGGCCTAAGTTTCCTGGACGCAATCAGTAGGGCAAAAGCCAATTTTTCCATGTTGGTGTATCTTTCTTCAGCACCTCTTAAGGCCCTACTGGTGTAGTAGACAGGCTTTTGAACACGTTCCTCTTCGCGGATCAAAGCGGAACTGACTGCCGAGGCGGATACAGCCAAGTACAGATACAATGCTTCTCCTGTCTAGGAAGGGCTGAGTAGTGGCGGGGAGGTCAAGTAGACCTTCAGTTCTTCAAAAGCTTGTTGACACTCTTCCGTCCAATGGAAGGCCTTCCACAAGATTTTGAAGAAGGGGAGACACTTATCCGTGGATTTGGAAACGAATCTGTTTAGGGCGGCTGCCTTCCCTGTCAAGCTCTGAACTTCCTTGACGGTCTTCGGAGGACTCATCTCTAAAATGGCCTTGATTTTATCCGGGTTGGCTACTATCCCGCGTTGAGACACCATGAAGCCGAGAAACTTACCGGAAGAGACTCCGAAGACACACTTAGCAGGATTTAGCTTCATGTTATACCTTCTTAATGCCTGGAAGGTCTCTTTTAAATCAGCAAGGTGATTGTCGTCCTTCTTGCTTTTTACTAGCATGTCGTCTACATATACTTCCACATTTCTTCCGATCTGGTCGTGAAACATCTTGTTTACCAACCTCTGGTAGGTAGCTCCAGCATTTTTTAGGCCAAAAGGCATCACCTTGTAACAGAAGAGCCCCCTGCTAGTAATGAAGGCTGTCTTCTCTTGGTCTTCCTTTGCCATTTGAATCTGATTGTAGCCCGAAAAGGCGTCCATAAAGCTCAGTAACTTGTGCCCAGCCATAGAGTCCACTAGCTGATCTATCCTGGGAAGGGGATAACTATCCTTGGGGCAAGCCTTGTTTAAATCCGTGAAATCGACACACATTCACCATTTTCTGGTGGATTTTTTGACCATCACCACGTTGGCGAGCCATTCCGGGTAGTAAACTTCTCTTATGAAACCTGCCTTCAGGAGCTTGTCTACCTCCTCCATTATAGCCGCGTTTCTCTCAGGGGCGAAGACCCGCCTCTTCTGCTTAACAGGGTGGATGGAAGGGTTGACATTTAGCTGATGGGCTACTACTTCGATGCTAATGCCTGGCATGTCAGCATGGCTCCAGGCAAAAATATCGGCGTTTTCCCTTAAGAATCGCACTATCGAATCTCATACCCCTTCCGTCATAGAGGTCCCTATCCGTGTTGTCCTTTTTTCGTTGGGAAGACCTTCTACTAATACGATCTCTTCCAATTCTTCGATTGGCTCAGCAATGTTTTGTCGTTCTTCCACAATCAGTGCTTGATGGGGCGGCTCTGTGCTTGTGGAGGTCAAGTAACATTCTCTGGCCATTGCTTGATCTCCTCGCATCTCTCCTATCCCATTTTCTGTTGGAAAGCGAACCAGGAGGTGGTACGTTAAAGTGACAGCTCGGAGGCGATTTAGAGTAGGGCGTCCGATTATCACGTTATAGGCCGAAGGGCAATCTACTACTAAGAAGTCGACCTTCTTGGTGGCTTGTTTCGGATAGGTACCTGCTATGAGTTGGAGGGTGATTATGCCGAGTGGATAGACGCCGGTTCCTGTGAAACCAACCAGTGGGGTCTCGATGGGTCGCAGCTGGTTCTTATCAATTCTCATTTGCTGGAAGGCCGTCAAGTATATGATATCCGCCGAATTACCATTGTCAATCAGGACACGTCTTGTAGAGTAGCCTGCGATCTCTAAAGTGACAACCAACGCGTCGTCATGAGGGTGGAAGACCTTGCGGGCATCTTCCTCTGTGAAAGTAACGGGAAGGTCCTCCAGTCTTGGTTTTTTGTCCATCTTCTGTGTTACCAGCACGTTGTGTATTTGACGTGCATAAGCTCTTCGTGAGGAACGTGAGGTTCCTCCCGCTGCCACTCCTCCGGTTATCACATGAATTTCTCCTAGTGGGGGGGGTCGCGGAAGTGCTTCCACTGGAGGTCGTTGTTGACGGATCCCTTGGGGACGACCTTCTCTCTGCCCTCTTTCAACGAACCTCTGTAACTTTCCCTGCTTGATTAGTTCCTCGATCTGCCTCTTCAAGTCGTAACAGTCCTCTGTGTTGTGACCGTGGTCCATATGAAAACGGCAGTACTTGTCCCTCGGCCTTTTGTCAGGGTCCGTCAACAACTTGCCCAGCCACTTCAAAGCCGGATCATTTCTTATTTGCATGAAAATATGGTCCACAGGAGCGTTTAGGGGAGTGAAGTGGTTGAATCTCTCATTGAATCCCCTTCCACTCCTATCCTCCTGTCTCCTGTTTCTGTTCCGCTGGGCTTTGGGCCTTGTTTCATGGGACTCCGCAGGACGGTCGGGATGTTCCCA
The DNA here is from genome assembly GCA_014362285.1 of Fagus crenata. Lineage (NCBI taxonomy): Eukaryota > Viridiplantae > Streptophyta > Magnoliopsida > Fagales > Fagaceae > Fagus > Fagus crenata. Next base: position 8,982 of record BKZX01015483.1, read on the forward strand.
TTTCCTCTTCTTTCCTATGGTCTGGTCTCAGGCTAGAAGGGCTTCCTCCCCATTCATATGTCGTTGAGCCTCATACATCATCTCCGTCATGGTGCTTGGGGGATCTTTATAGACCGAGAACAGAAAATCTCCTGCTTGGAGGCCAGAGATGAAGGCCGTCAACACCACTTTGTCGTCTGCTCCGTCAACCAATAATGTTTCTTTATTGAACCGGGTGAGGTAGGATCTCAAGGTTTCCCCGTCTTTCTGCTTAATATTCAGGAGGTGTGTGGTAGGTCGTCCGTATCGTTGTGCACCAATGAAATGGTTGAAAAACAAGCGACTAAGTTGAGCGAAGGATCCCACCGAGCCAGGTGTTATCTTTTTAAACCATACTCTAGCGGGTCCCTTAAGGGTGGTGGGAAAGGCACGACACATGATTTCATCGGGGACCCCCTGAAGACACATCACGGTCTTGAAAGACTCCAGATGGTCGAGAGGTTCTTTTGACCCGTCAAAGGTTTCCAAGGAAGGCATTCTAAATTTAGATGGTAGAGGGAAAGAGATTACCGCTTTTGTGAAGGATGAATCTGTTGTATGGACAAGATCATCAAGATTCTTGGCTGTCCGTCCTTTAAATTTGTCCTTCATCTCTCCCATTTGTATCCTCATTGCCTTCAGCTCTTGTTCCCACTTGACCGATGACTCCTCACCGGTTATTCTCATGTTTTCGCCCTTCATCTCACCTTCTTGTTCTTGGCGTTGCTCGTGTTGTTGTTCCTGCTGTTGTTCTTGCCGAGACTCAGCATCCCCCCTTTCCTTACTCTTTCCCTTGTCCTTTTCCCTCTGCTTCTCAGCCTCATGTTGCAGGAGCTTCTGGTTAAGGACCTGGTTCTGTCGAGTGAGTTCCTGAAGGTTTGCAGTGAGATCTCGTACTTGTTTCTCCATCGCAGCCACCTCAGGAGACTGGCTACTGGAGGGAAGCGTTTGAGTGTGTACTTCCATCGATCGCGTCCTGACCATGCAGTCCTTTTATATCGGTGCGATGAAAGGCAAATATGTGCGTTTCCCACAGACGGCGCCAACTGATGTTTCAAGGAAACCAGTGGACGGCAGTCAGGGCGTGCGACAGAGCGGAAGACCTGCAAAAAGGAATGAGGTGATCGGAGTGGCACCGGTTTGGGGCCGGCCTAGAGGCTCTGATGCCTTTGTTAGTCAAGGTGTATCGGAATATACGCAGAGAACCGAGTTTAGAGTTTTTAGTTCACTGTTCATACCTGAGTACGGAGGGAGAATGGCGTTTTATGCCTTTCGGTCATCCACGTGGCCTTCTGGAGGTCGTCGGATTCTGGGACGCGTGGGGGGTTCGTCACCCTCCGTCTGGCAGGCGGTGGCCAGATCGTGCCTGGCGTTGGGCAACGCTGCGAGGACTTCATCCCCGGGATTCGCGGAAGACACCTGTGTTCGATGAGGTGCAGATCTGGTGAGGTGTCCTATTTGATTTCCGTAGGAGATAAGGATGGGCCATAGTCTGATGACTAGACCGTCCTGAGCATTGGAAGGGAGTTGATTCCTGTAAGGGAGTGGATGGTCTTCTTCCAGTAGTAGTAGTAGTGGAAGGTCTTCATCGAATACTTGGGCAAAATTGATAAATATTCCCTTCAATTAATATTTCTGAAACTCTGGGAGCATGAAGAGGTAGTATTATGCATCAAGAAACATTTCCAACACCACTAAGGCAATTCACTTTAGTTGTTCTTGTATTTACACGATAAATATAATCACAC
>BKZX01015486.1:0-13016 GCA_014362285.1 Fagus crenata
TTGGGTAGGTGAATTTGGTCCTCATTGCATTTGCATGGCTGTTTCCCCTGCCTTTAAAAATCAAAGGTTCTTGACTTCTAGGGAGTGAAGTCTTTTCCTATATGAAATCCACCAATTAATCTCCTTGGCTACTATCTGTATTTTAATAGTCATCCAACGACAGCCCAATGTGGAAATGTTCACCTCAATTGCATTACGAGGAAAATTCAAAAAAAGTTTCGGAAGAGTCAGAATGATTTCGAGGAAAATCTTGAGAATGTGGAAATGTTCACTTCAGTTCGATTCAAAAAGACAATATTTCATGAGAATCACGCTTTTTTTCTTAAAAGTCAAAAGAAAACACCGTGTGGGCCGGGGCAAATAGATATAAAGCCAAGCTACTAGTAATTCAACGAAGTACAACGTGGAAATATTTGCATAATAATAATGAAGAAATTTCGAGGATAAATTCAAGGAACTTTTCTGCACTTCAATATCATTCCAAAAAGACAATAAATATATCCTGATTTACGTTGGTATTTATTTATGAGATTGAATTCAATACGGATGGAGTGTAAAACCCCATATTTACACCCTCCAATCCGGACGTGACACGTAGGGATTTTGGAACTAAAACCAAAAGCCTTACCACACACAATCAAAATTCACCTATTCTCTCTCTGTGTTCTTTACCGACTCCCATGGCAGCCCCTACCCAAAATCCCTCTTTCCTCTCTTCCTTTCTCTCTCAAAACCCACAAACCCATTTCTCTCTCAAAACACACAAACCCATTTCTCTCTCTCCTCCAAACCATCTTTCCCTCACCGATCTAACTGATTTCAAGTCGGAGATCTCGTCCACAACGTCGATGATTCCGGAGTAGCACAGCGTTTTGGTCGTCCATTATGAAACTGAGATTTGGATTGGGGAGGAAAGATGGTTGTGGAGGAGAGAGAGATGGGTTTGTGGGTTTTGACTTTTGAGAGAGACGAAGAGATGAAAGAGGGATTTTCGGGTGGGGGCTGCCATGGAGTCGGTGAAGAAGAAAGAGAGAAAAAAGTGAATTTTGATTGTGTGTGGTAAGGTTTTTGGTTTTAGTTGCAGAGTGCCTACGTGGCACGTCCGGATTGGAGGGTGTAAACCTGTGGTTTTACACACAACCGTATTGAATTTAATCTCTTTATTCGTTAGTCAAAAAATTAAAGTGCATATACTACTGACTAATCACTGTCTAGCTGTATCTCACATATAAAAGTGTCTTGAACCACGTATATAACAATCACCCATTTGCCATTTCACTCATCAATCATACACTTCAATCCTCAACATGGCACCCTCACTTTCCATTTCCATTCTCGTAGTAGCATTGGCTCTTTGTTTCATCATGCATGACACTACAAATATGGTTATTATTGCACCTGGCTTCGTGGCAGCATCTGTATCACTATCACCCGCGCTACAACTAGAAGCAAAGGCTGTGCGGGAGAGTGAGTGGTGGAGTACTAGTGACTATTCCAACGAAAGCCATTGCCAGTGGAATGGAATTAAATGCAATGATGAAGGAAGCGTCACGGAGATTAACATGGGTGGGGCCGTCCATCAGCTGGGAGATAAGTTTAGGAAATTCAACTTCTCTTCCTTCCCAAATTTAGTCCGTCTTAATCTTAGACGAACTGGACTCCGGGGAAGCATTCCAGTTGGGATAGGTACTCTTTCAAAACTCACCTACCTTGATCTGTCCTGGAACTCTCTTACAGGTAAATTGCCTCTTTCACTAACAAACCTCACCCAATTAGCGCGTTTTGACATTTCTGATAACCTAATCACTGGTTTCATCCCCAACGAATTAGGAAAGTTAAAGAATCTTCGTAAATTAAATCTGAGTTCTAACGAATTCTCTGGACCAATCCCTTCATCTCTTGGCTTTTTAACCAATCTAACCCATTTGCATTTGTATTCAAATGAAATCAATGGTTCTATAGTGTCAGAAATAGGAATGCTAAAGAATTTGGAGCTCTTGTACCTTGATAATAACAAGATCACTGGTCCAATCCCTACGTTCCTAGGTAATCTACCCAAAATTGTCTTTTTGTCTCTTACTTCAAACCAATTCAATGGTTCCATTCCTCCTGACATAGGGAACTTGAAGAATTTGAAATACTTGTACCTTGATAATAACAGTCTCACAGGTCCAATCCCTTCGTCTCTAGGTCATCTAACCGATTTGGTCACTTTGGTTCTTAGTTCAAACCAAATAAACGGTATCATTCCTCCAGAAATTGGAAACTTGAAGAATTTGAAATACTTGTACCTTCATAATAACAGTCTCACTAGTCCAATCCCTTCGTCTCTAGGTCATCTAACCGATTTGGTTGTTATGGTTCTTAGCTCAAACCAAATCAATGGTTCCATTCCTCCAGAAATAGGAAACTTGAAGAATTTGGAAAGCTTGTACCTTTATAATAACAGTCTCACTGGTCCAATCCCTTCGTCTCTAGGTCATTTAACTAAGATGGAAACTTTGAACCTTAGTTTCAATCAAATTAGTGGTTCCATCCCCGTAGATATAGCTAATTGCTCTTCGTTGGAGGAATTGTCTTTAAGCCACAACTACTTAACTTCAACCATTCCCTCTCAAATCAGCAAACTTTATTCGCTACATTGGATTGACCTTAGCTACAATAACCTCACAGGCGAAATTCCCCATTATCTCGTTAACATCAAATTTAACTTGTCATACAATTCTTTGAAAGGCCCCATCCCAAATAATTTCCAAAATTGGAGTTTTGACACATTTATTGGCAACAAGGATATTTGTGGTGACATCAAAGATGCTCCTCCCTGCCTTCCATCTTCTAAAACCATGCGCCGAGTAAAAATTTTGGTTCCCCTCATGGGTTTCTTTGCACTTTTACTTCTTGGGTATTTTTTCCACTCTCGACTTCGAGTTAGGAAAACACAATCTGAGTCAAAGGAAACAAAAGATGGGGACATATTCTCAATATGGAATTATGATGGAAAAATTGCATATGAAGACATCATTAAAGTTACTGAGGACTTTGACATTAGATATTGTATTGGAACAGGAGGTTATGGCAGTGTTTACAAAGCACAGTTGCCTAGTGGCAAAGTGGTTGCGTTGAAAAAACTTCATCGCTTTGAGGCCGAGGACCCAACTTTTGACAAGAGTTTCAAGAATGAGGTCAAAATGTTAACAGAAATCCGACATCGGAACATTGTGAAACTTCATGGATACTGTTTGCATAAACGATGCATGTTTTTGGTCTATGAGTACATGGAAAGGGGAAGCCTATTTTGTGTCCTAAGCAACGATGTCGAGGCTATGGGATTGGATTGGACAAGAAGGGTAGACATCATCAAAAGCATCGCACATGCCATATCTTACATGCATCACGAGTGCGTCCCAATAATTGTTCATCGAGATATAAGCAGCAACAATATTTTATTGAACTCTAAGTTGGAGGCTTTTGTCTCTGACTTTGGCACAGCTAGACTTCTTGATCCGGATTCTTCCAATCAAACACTAGTTGCTGGTACTTATGGCTATATTGCCCCAGGTGAATTTTTGTTTTCATACTATACATTTTATTTTATCCTCCCCCTTTCACGTATATTATTTTAAGAGTTTAGCCATGTTGGGCATTTCAAATAATCATAGAAGTCTACCTTTTTATATGTTTTATGAATTGAAACATGCAAAGCACAATGAATTTCACTAATTTTTGTACAAAAGTAAAAATTGAAAACAGAACAAAAAGGAGACAGATATTACATTTTTTAATAGCTTTTAGTTTTCGTTTTTCTTTTTTCTATGCAGAACTGGCATACACTATGGTGGTTACTGAAAAATGTGATGTCTATAGCTTTGGAGTGGTAGCACTAGAAATATTAATGGGAATACATCCAGGTGAACTTTTGACTTCATTATCATCGTCATCTACTCAACATGTGATGATAAACGAAATATTAGACCAACGCTTGCCACCTCCAAATCGTCTAGTTGCACAAGATATTTTCTTTGTTGCTACTATAGCATTTGCATGCTTACGTACCAAAGCAAAGTCTCGGCCTACAATGAAATGGGTGTCCCAAGAATTTCATTCTCATAAGAAACCACTAGTCAATCCTTTACATACAGTTTCACTATGGCAACTGAAGAACCAAGAAACTTATATGATGGGAGAGAGTGAAAATCAATCATAAAGTGCTTGTTGTTAAGTTGAGTGTCATATTGTTTGATGAACTTATATGAAAAGAAAATGTTGTGTACAAAAATAAGAATGCTATAAGAATCATGTAATTCTGTATGGTTTATATATATATATATATATTGTTCCTTATGATTTGTATCCTGTATTTTGCATGATGAAATATAGGTCCTTCGCACACATCTATATATGTTGAATTCTCATAAGCATTGTGGAGGTTGAAAAGGCTCATCCATATATATGTTTGACATTAAGAAAGACTTTTAAAACATATTCCCTATTATAGAATCCTTAATAGTCAGGACAGAGCTAGGAAATTATTAAGTAAATCTCGACCTGCACGGGAGTATTTGTTTGTCTTCATCAAATAAATACAGTAGAAGTCATATTAACACAAGTGGGTCTATGCTACAGCAAAGTCTTGCAAGGGGAGCAATGCAATAGAAAAGTAGCTGCTTTAGCCGGGGCAAGATGTGACATTGCCAACAATATTCATCCAAAAAAGCAATCAGATGCACAATATTTACTCAAAATAGAGAAATCAGGCTCTCAACATTTATTTGACAGTTATAGAATCTTGACTTAAAGTTAGGGGTGGCAAAAAAAGCTCAAACCCATTAGTCTACCTAAACTCACTCACTAATTGCCCAACCAAACCCACTTATTTAATAAATAGGCAAATGGGTGTTAGCTCAACTAAACCCAATTAAGTTGAGTTTAATTGGACTTTAATTGGGTTGCTTATTGGGCATCAACAAAAGCCCAAACCAAGTGAAAAAAAAGTATAGGTTTTAAGAGTATTTTGGTAAATTTTAATGTTTTAGGAGTATTTTGGTCATTTTAGAGGTTTTAGGACATTTTAATTATACATATGCATAAAATAAAATGAGTAAATTGGTGGGTTGGGTTTTAGTTTAGATAATTGGGTTGGATTGAGTTTAGGTGATATCTACTTTATTAAATAGGCTATTGGGTTTTAAAGGTCCAACCCATTTAATACCCACCCAAACCCACCATTTGACAGCCCTACTTAAAGTTAATAAGAGCTGACCCATGATTGGGGACAAGAATCCTCTTCATTTGAAATGAAATGGAGAGTCTCCATTTCATAGTGTAGATTAAATATCTTAGATCTAAAAATATACAAACTGTCACATCATTTAAAATTTTAAATGATGAGACATCATGTATACTGTTAGATTTGTGAAATAAAATTTAAATTATTTATGAATAATACAAGCCTAGCAATCACCTGGCTGCAATTAGTGAATTATTTGTGGATAATACAATCTCGTAATTAGTGAACACTAATTTGAAATGAAATTTTCGTGTTAGCATAAAAAACACTTTTCTACTCTGCAAATGACTACCCAAAAAAAAAAAAAAACTAAGCAAAGATAAAGAAAAATCTGGTAGATGAAGCTGAAGTAACTAAATAGTCATCCAACGACAGCCCAATGTGGAAACGTTCACCTCAATTGCATTATGAAGAATATTCAAAAAAAAGTTTCGTGAGAATGATTTCGAGGAAATGTTCCGAGTTGGTTGCAAGTAACTTAGCACACTTCAATTCGATTCAAAAAGACAATATTTCAGTCTGGTTTCCTCAAAAGTCAAAAGAAAATTCCGTGTGGGGCAAATAGATATACTGCCAAGCTACTAGTCAGTACAACGTGGAAATATTTGCATAATGATAATGAAGAAATTTCGAGGATAAATTCAAGTAACTTTTCTGCACTTCAATATATTCATTAGTCAAAAAATCACAATAACTATTATAATTTGTAGTTCATACATTTTTTTTTTTTTTTTGTATGGTTTATATATTTTTCTTTATAATTTGTAGCTTGTATTTTGCATAATGAAATATAGGTCGTTACCGCACATCTAGAATCCTCGTAAGCATTGTGGACATTGTAAAGGCTCATCCATATGTATGCTTGATGTCAAGAAAGAATTGTAAGCGTTATTCCTTGTTAATAGAATCCATAATAGTTGTAGAGGCCCATTTTTTCGGTCCACGGTAGACCGAGTCCAACACCTCAATGATCCACCGGAGGTCCAAAGCCCAACAAGCTCAGTAGTCCACGGTAGACAAAACGTGGAAAGAAATGGCCAAAAAACCATCAGCCAAGTCCAAAACCCAAAAGAGGAAGGGAAGCCCAGCCCATCTGATCACCAGACTTAGGTCTGCCAGGACAAGATTCAAAAGTGATTCAAAAAAGAAGAGGGAAAATGGCTGTCTTGGAAAAGCCATATTTCCCTCCTCTCTTGGCACAGTGCTCAAGGTGCTGAAGAGGGATATTCCCAAGACACCATCAGATTCCCAAGGCTGAATCATTAAGTGAAGAATTGTTTTCTTCATTAGCCATCAGACATGGAAAATACACCACGGAAAATGGTCTGCGGTAACACCAACCAAGAACAAGAAAAGATGAAGGAGGCTGGTCCTCCACACTGCCTAGTGGTCCACGGTGAATTACCCAGCAGTCCACAGCAAACTCAATCACAAAACGATCTGCGGCGGCGCCAGCTGCAGCAAGTGACGGAGAAGATGAGACAATGGCCGAAAAGACCAAGAGATCTACCATGGCCGCCCAAATCAGTACCAGCTGAAATAAGAAATGATGAAAAGCAAGCTGGTCATTTCCTTTATCCATTGGTCACGGTGGATTTCGTCACAAAGTAGTCCACGGCAGCACCAGCTGGAACAAAAGTAATAATCAAGGACTGAAAAGACTTGAGAGATCTGCCATGACCACCAAGGCTGCCACCACTCAAAAGCAGCGACCACCACAGCCCAGCACTCCGGTGGTCCTTGCTCCTCCCCATCATGGAACTTAAGAAGCACGGTTTGGAGGTAGGGGAATCAATTTACTCAAGTTTTATTTGATCTGCTGCAACAAAAAAGGTATTAATCTGCTGGGGAAAAATGCCGAAAATGGTAAGATCAAATTTAATTAATGCAAAACTTATATAAGTCAAGTCATCTTAATTACTCCAGCCCATTACCAAGCATTAAATGCTCATCACTTCCCTCCTCATAAATGGCCTGAAAATCTGCTGTTCACCGCAGATCAAATCAGATCTGCAGCAGATGAAAACCATCAGCTCAATCTCAAAACCAAACTTTGTCAAATCTCCGCCCCTTTATTTCTCGGGTAAACAGTGATTCTCATGATTAAGGGGATAATAAATTAGACCCTTAGACATAAACACCACTATAAATAGAGGTGAGAAAAAGAGATAAGGGGTTGGTTGGCTGATCAGAAAAGTCTCAGATTGAAATTAACTCTTCCACAAGAGCTGACTTCAAAAGCTCCAGGAAGATAGTTAACCAACAACAGTCCATGAGACACTTCCCGTAGGTCCACGGTAGGCTAGAAGTACTTTTAGTCTACCACAACAGAAAACTTACATCAAACACTTAACCCAACCCTCAGTACTGACTCATGTACATTTTGCACAGTAAATGATTCTCTTCCTACTCCCAAATCTCCCAAGTTTCATGATTTATTACATTTTCTATTATCTGCTCTCATTTTTTGCAAGTCACAGAGAAAGCCAAGTGCATTGTGCCCAGCCTCTTGGTCCACGGCACTGATTCCTGACTTTTTCCTACTACTTGTCATATGTATGGCATTTATCGTCACTGATTATAGCTTCTGAAGGGAGGGTTGAGTCTATTGTATTAAATCTCAGTCTATGAGACCGATTTTATTTGTCTGTAAAAGAAGTCTGTAATATATCTCTCATGTGTTGCTACCACTATGTTGTGATTACTGAATGTTCTGGTGGAAGTAAAATCCATAATTATTAGCTCATTTTGATCTGCGGCATTGGTTTCATTAGTCCACTGTAACCTATTATGTGAGCGTTGCAACCTGGCGGATCAAAGAGTACCAGAGGGAATGCACCATCAGCCATCAAGTGGTCTACCGCACTTGGTGTAGAGTTTTGGGCTCAACGTCCCCACACACAAATCCAGCCCGTGTCCAGCCCTCTTGTGGATTGATACGTGGCCCATCCGGTGCAGAAATTTTTAGCATCCACAATAGTAAATTCAAATTTAACGTGTAAACAATTAATAATAAGAAAGAAAAATGAAATAAATGAAGTCTGGCCGAACAAAAGCATGAAATAACAATGAAAAGTAATACTTTGAAGTCATGATGTTGGAAATATTAATTGAGAGATTCAGGGGAGCTCATCACTTCATCATCATCATTTTTTTTTTTTTTTTTTTTTAGAATTTCTAATTTAAACTCACACACACGTATATATTTTTGAAGATCCCAGAGATTGAATCTACACCCTCATACAAGGGTGAGGCTATCTGAATTCTTATTATTCCCATAAAACTATACTTGCACGCACATAAGGATATTAAAGACTTCTTCCTAGGTTAATTTTTGTTTAGACTTTAACAGCATAATAAAAAGAAAATATAAAAAACAAGAATTACCCAGGGTATTATTATTTTTTGCAGAATTTACCTATACTATGGTCATGACTAAAAAAAGTTATGCATATAGCTTAAGAGCTTTCCTTTTATCATCATCATTGTCCATTTGTCCTTAATAAATCAAAGATGTAATGCTAAAGGATGTATTGGATCCACACCTCTCGATTTCAGCGCCAGATGAACTGGTTGTGCGAGATATATATTGTAGTTGTAGCAACAATAGCATTTACATGCTCACGTTCCAACCCCAAGTTCCGGCCAACCATGGAACGTGTGTCTCAAGAATTTCTTTTTTCACAAAGCAACATTGGTGAAACCTTTCCATGAAATTTCCGTATCACAACTTTGGCAGCAAGAACTTATTTATTTGAATGAAGGATTTTTTTACTTTCTAGAAGTAGTATCACTCCTTCCCCTAGTTTTGCAAATCCCAGGGGACGAAGTTCAAAAATAAGTTACTTCTTGTAGTCACTAAAAATAAATGATCAAATAATAAAATAGAAAGGAATTTTGTGTACCTTTAGCTTCCACTAAGAATTAATATATTGTATGTAGCTCATAGTTTTGTTTTGTAAAGATGCGATGGTTATTAGTGGAATCTTGCCAACTTGAAAAATTGACAAGCTTAGCATACTTGGATTTCACCCATAAAAATCTCTTAGTGGTCACCCCCGGTTCCATTAACTTTCATCTATGATTACAACTTTGAAGGTTAATATCCCACTGAACTTTAAGCTATATAATAATACTTTTGTACCAATCATATGCACTTGTCGCAGCAAATGGTTATAGGATTGAACTTGGTTTACCTCCTTGCTTTACACCTACTACAACCACACTCCTGCAACCACTAATTCATGTCATCTTGTTCTCCAGTTATGCATTTCTACTCAAAAGCAAGGATGAGAATATTCAATTTATGCAAAAAATAAAAGTGTGGAGATGTGTCATCAATGTCAAATTATGATGGGAGAATATCATACAAGGACATATTTGATGCTACGGATAATTTTACAAAATGTAAAGGAAAGTTTTTGATTTTGCAATAATATATGTATGAAGGTTTTGTGTTACACTTTAATTAAAATATCAACAGGATTAATTACCTATTATGAAGTTAACGGTTTATACATAAAACAATACTAAAGGATCTTCTCAAAAAAAAAAAATACCAAAAGGGGTCAAATGTTATATTGATCAAAATCACATTGAGATTTCATACTTTAAGAGGAAACTACAATATTTTATTATGTATGTGAGCGATATATAGCACCAAAATGTAATGGTCAAGGTTAACATGTACAATTCCTTTTGTGTGTAGTGTGTGTGCTTTTATTTATTTATTTCATTTTTGTCTTTTGTTCACAATTTAATTAACTCCCCATAAATTGTTCTCTCCAGTCTCCTCTCACATATATAGCAGTGGATCCTACTAATTATATTTATTATAAGATCCAACATTTATGTAAATGAAGAAACATTAATTTTCTCATAATATTGAATAATTTTCCATTAAAACTTAAAACTTAGAAGTCATATTAACTCGATTGGGTCTATGCTACAGCAAAGTCTTGCAAGGGAACCAAAGCAATAGAAAAGTAGCTGCTATAGTCAGGGCAAGATGTGACATTGACAACAATATTCATCCAAAAAAGCAATCTAATGCGCAATTTTTATTCAAAAAAGAGAAAATCAAGCTCGCAACATTTATTTGATAGTTATAGAATCTTGACTTAAAGTTAATAAGAACTGACCCACGATTGGGAAGGTGAGTTCATTAGGTCCTCACTGCATTTGCATGGTTGTTTTCCCTGCCTTGATAAGTCGCCACTCCATTAATAACTAATATTGATAGAAAAATCAAAGGTCGACCTTGACTTCAAGCGAGTGAAGTCTTCGCTATAAGCAAATGCACCAATTAATCCTTAAATTAACATGGAAAGCCTAGTAATCAACCGGCTGAAATTAGTGAATTATCTTGAATAATACAATCTTGTAATTACTGAACGCTAATATAACTTGAACTACAATTTTGGTGTTAGCATAAAATTCATTTTTCTGCTCTGAAAATGAAAAAACCCATATTGTAAAAAAAAAAAAAATTAAAAAATTAAAAAAACCCATCAATGATAAAGAAAAATCCACTAGATAAAGTTCACCCTAATTGTATTCTGAGGAAAATTCAAAGAATGTTCTGTGAGAGTCATGATGATTTAAAGGAAATCTTCCGAGTTGATAGCTAGTAACTTCTGAACTTCAATTCAATTAAAAAAGACAATATTTCGTGAGAATCAGGCTGGTATTCTAGCAATGTCAAAAAATTAAAAAATTAAAAATTTGTGGCAATCATCCTTTCTCCTTACAATTTTCACAGTGGTTGTGGCCTTCGTTTCACTTCCAAGCATATTTTATTTTACTGTTCAGCATCAATTTCAGCTGCCAAAAACCAACTTTAACAAGGATTAATATCCAGTAATTAAAATGGAGGCTTACATGAAAACTTGGAAAATTGACAAGCTTCGCATACTTGGATTGCTCCCATAAAAACTTGGATAATTTTCCATTAGATCTTAGAGTTCATATTAACTCGAGTGGGTCTATGCTTCAGCAAAGTCCTGCAAGGGAACCAATGCAATAGAAAACTAAGTAGATGCAATTTAGTCGGGGCAAGATGTCACATTCACAACAATATTCATTCAAAAAAGAAATCAGATGCGCAATATTTATCCAAAAAAAGAGAAAATCAGGCTCGCAACATTTATTTGACAATTATAGAATCTTGACTTAATTAAAGTTAATAAGAGCTAACCCATGCTTAGGGCTAAGGTGATTTGCATGGCTATTTCCCTGCCTTTATAAGTCGCCACTCCAGTAGTAACTTTTATTGAGAGAAAAATCAAAGGTCGACCTTGAATTCTAGTGAGTGAAGTCTTTGCTATATGCGAATCCACCAATTAATCTAATAGGCCAGGGGGTGTGGCCCCAAGGAATTATTTACACCCAAGAGGTGTTGAATCTTGGACCTTGAAGGAAGCATACCTCCAAGACCAAGGCCTTCACCACTTGGGCCAACCCCTTGGGGTTGAGGAAATCTTCCGAGTTGATAGCGAGTAACTTCTACACTTCAATTTGATTCAAAAAGGGGTACAACTTAGATACCGTTCCTTAGGTTAGATATATTAAGTTTCTTAATTGAATGCAAACACATAATTACATTGAATTTGATTATTCTTGGCACTCAAAAAAAAAAAAAGAGACTTTTTGCGAGGATCAGAACCCTCGAAATAAGTATTAAAAACCTTCGAAAAATGTTGTTTCGACGGTCAAGAGAGTCATAACCCTCGATAAAAAGTGTTGCGTTACTTCCTGCATATTACTTGTATCGAGGGTCATAACCCTTGAAATAAGTATTTTTTTTCTTTATCGATGGTCTTAACCTTTGATAAAAGTTGCTTTAATATATGGACTTTATGTTTAATAGGCACAAAAGATGAAATTCATACAAATTTAAGAGACGAAAACAATATTTTACACTTTTTTTTTTTTTTTATTTGGACTATTCTTTTGTTTAAGAGAACAAAAAATTATGTTAGTTGGTCTCAATTTAATTTCTAGGGACCCAACTTCTAAAACAACCTAACTAATATATAAACTTATTTAAAAAAAAAAAAAAGTGGTAGGGGCCGGGGCACCTTGGTATTAGTGTGGCTCGGTCCGTCTAGTAGGCGTGGGCTCTTTGTATCTTCATGCATGACACAACTATGGTTATTGCACCCGGTCTGATACAAATCCAGATAAGTTATGCTGAGAGTACACAGCCAAAGAGGGCCACAGCATAGAGGAATCGAAGTTGATGAATCTCACCCAAAATATTGCAGTGGAATTTGTTTATGGTCAAGTCTCACCTTGACTAAAAGCACTCAAGAGTTAAGACTAAAACACCGTGTGGGCCACTCATCAAAAAAAAAAAAAAAACACCGTGTGGGCCTCTGGTGGCCCTCCCTATAATTGCACATGATAATATGATATTGTTATCATCTTCTTAAAAAACGATGCCAAATGGTTGGGACAAGGTTTGACTACAAACTGATTTGTAGTCTGTTTGTTACAATCCACTACGTCTCAGCTTATAAGACCATTCACATATATTATTTAAAGAAGTCACATGACTCATTAAATAAGCCATGTGACTAAAGTACACGTGAATGATTTTATTAATCGCCACGTAGTGGGTTGTAGTAAGCTGACTACAAATTGGTTTGTAGCCAAACTCTATCCGACTAAAAAATAGGATATTTATAGTTTTGGAGTGGAAGCACATGATAATATGATATTGTTATCA
>BKZX01015505.1:0-15669 GCA_014362285.1 Fagus crenata
GGTGATGGTGGACGGTAAGGCTGAGGTGGAGAAAGGGTGAGGAGGAGGAGGAGGAGGAGGAGGAGGAGTAGATGAGAAAAGAGATGTAACAGCCAGGTGAGAGACGGAGGCTGAGTTGAAACGTTATACGAAGATTTTAGGGTTCATAGATTCTGGGTACCATTTGATTTGGTACTGTTTAATTTTTCTAATATTATTAATTAAATAAAATAAGTATTAACCAATAGGATGGTAGGTACCATCAATTATGATGTATTTATGAAGTTGATATTATTTAATTTTTTAGTAAGGTATATATATATTTTTTTAAATTATGGTACCAATTAATATGATGGTAAGGTACTATTATATGTGATATTAGTACAATTAAATGTGATGTTAGTACCATGAAATGTGATATTGGTATCATAAAATATGATATAAAATTAAGGTACAAAACAATGTGATGTTAGGTACCATCATATGTGATGTAAGGTACCATTATATGTGAGGTTGGTACCAGGTACTATTATTGTGATGAAGGTACTATCATATGTGATATTTGGTACTATTACATGTGATGTTGGTACTATAAAATGTGATACAAAATTAAGGTACTAACCAATATGATGTTAGGTACCATTATATATGATGTAAGGTACCATCATATATGATATTGGTACCAGGTACCATAATTGTAATAAAGGTACTATTATATGTGAAGCGAATAAAGGTACTAAATAATATGATGAAGGTACTATTATATGTGATATTGGTACCATCAAATGTGATGATGGTACCATTAATGTGATATTTTTGTGACCTGTTATAGCAGGTTACCAATTTGGAGGTACGGTACCCACGTGGGTACCGTAGAATGATCCTTCATTTTAGTATACTATTATTGTCTCTTGAAAAAAAATTTCTTTTTAAGAACTTTCATCCAGTGCTTCATGACTCATTAGACTGCTTCAATCAAAAAAGTTTTCTGAAGACATTTCAAAAGGCTTGTTCAATCACAAAACAAATGCACCCACATATGGCAACAATTTCAACAGACTAAGTATACCATGCAGATATATGCAATTGAAGTTAGTATTACATCAAATCAATCAATATGCAACCATACCTCATCTCTACTAAGTGCTTTCTACGCTATGCAATTTGACTTGTAGCCTTAAGAATTGAAGCAATTTTAGCCTCAAATCTACTTAAGAAAAAGGATGCCATCTGGGTGCCAATTTTTATTAACTTAAATGTTATCAATTTTAATAACATAATGGCACATGGTAAAGACGAACTCATAGTTCCTCTTAAATCTTTGACAAGCTGATGTAACCAAACAAGCTAACAAATTAGAAAAATTGATTGATATGCAAGGTTGTTTGAGGAAGGGAATGAAATTATAAATCCATACGCCAATCAATGTGTTTCTAAGCCCGGCTAGTAGACCAAACCCAATAAAAATGATACATCTATCAATGACTAAGGATAAAAATAAATAAATAAATAAATAAAAAGAAGATAACACAAACTTCACGTTGGGTTCATAGCTCAAAATATAAAAAGGTTATTGAAAGCTTTTTTTGACTTTTCATTGCAAGCTGGAAACAGACTTACCAGAGAGTACTTGGTTTGAAAGCATCATTTTTTTCTTTTTCTTGAAAAAGGGAAAGAGAGAAAGACATAGGCATGTTCATACAGACCAAAATACTGTTCTTTACAACCTGCTCTGTCATGATTTACAAACACATAAAGAAGAAAATTTGTGTGAAAATAAGAAGAGGGAGGCGGTCCAAAAAAGATAGAGGAGTTGAAAAAAATTAATAACATTGAAGTTAATAATAAATTGGTAACTACTTGTGTTTTGTTTCCTTGTTTTAGTTGTATTGATGTGTCATGTGTAGATACTAACTCGGATTTTCTATGCCGTAATTTTTGTATGATGTACCAAAAACAAAAGGCACTTGAAAAGTACTATTTTACTTTTTTGCAGTGAACTAATAATTGAAGACTATGCAATGATCTCCTAGATGCTGTTAATGATGAAACAAACATGGCTATGCATGAGTTCACCACCGTGTTTGGTCTTGAGAATGAAATTTTAGAACTCATGAGTAACTTCACTATTTGATTCTTTCTCTGATCTTATTTCCAAAATTTCATCCTCTTCTACACTGCTCTCATTCTTCAAATGAGGTATTAACACAATTTTGACGATTGTGGTGGTCGTTATAAGCCCTCATTATCCTTATATTTATTTATAGATGACTTTTGCTTACATCAGATAATATTTAATTTGACCTGCTCATGCAGACTACAGACTGCACACACACAACATGGCGATTGATCACCTTTTTGTAATAGAAATTAATCATTTGGACAAAAATTGGCCTTGACAATTTATGGTACGAATGAATCAATGAGAATTTGCTTGTCGAATTCTACCTTACTGTTCTAGTTTGGCACTATGTGGACCTGGCTTCAAAATGTTAATGTGGAGCTCATGAACATAGCTGTTTAAGAGCCATGGATGAGACAGAATCAGATGTTTACAAATTAGGCAAATTGATTGATATGCAACACCATGCCACATTGTGTTAGTCTTCATAGTTTAACACATTTATAGATTTGGATATAAAAACCCAGGTCAAGATAAGGTTCAGACTAACTTGGTTTAGTAGCCAAACCAAATGAAAGCCTCATTTACTATCATGACCAAACCAATGTTCCTTTTGTTAGGAACCAAACGAAAGAAAGTTGTGGTTAAGAAATAGACATGTTCATAGTTCATACAGAAAAAAATACTGTTATTTACAACCTGCCTTGTCACGATATCACCATTGCCACCACTATCTATTAAACAATACAATCATATTGATATGCACAAAAAGAAGAAAGTTTTTGTGAAAAGAATAAGAGTGGGGCAGTCAAAAAAAGTAGAAAAAGGGAGAAAATAAAATATAAAGAAAAAAGACTAAGAAGGAGAAAAACAATAAAAAATAAAATGAGTGGGGCGGTAAAAAAAAGTAGAAAAAGGGAGAAAATAAAATATAAAGAAAAAAGACTAAGAAGGAGAAAAAAAATAAAAAATAAAATGAGTGGGGCGGTCAAAAAAGAGAAAGGAAATTGTGTCCTCCTTTCTTTAAAGTTTGAAAATGAATCAGAATTTTCACAAAAGTGTGAAAGCAAAAATTCATTGTAGACAAAAAAATTTCTTCATAATTATTTACTGTTTATTATAAGCCAATATTTGTTATTCATATGTGCTAGTTGAGTTTCTATTAAAAGTGTAAATATTCTATGCAAAGCTGTTACGGATTTTAAGTAACTTAAATGTTATTCATTATAGTAAGATATGAACCCATGATTTCTCTTAGATCTTTTGACAAGATGATGTAAGAGAAACAAGCTAACAAATCAGAGAACTTGATTGATATGCAACACCAAAGATGATTTGGACCCAAACCATGCCTGTTGTGATAGTCTTCACTCTTCATTGTTAACCACTCTCAATACTTCATAGTTTAACTTCAGAATTAGTGTTTTGTAATATGACATCAGAGTCAAATTGTCTATAAGATTCTTAATAAAAAGACATTGATAGATTTGTATATAATACCAAACAAAAGCCTAATTTATTACATTTGGAGTCTATCTTGTAACTATCTCTAATAGCTAACAGTAATCAGTTTAGCACTGACAAACTATTAACCAAGTGGTAACAGTCTAACTAAATAACACAACCATTACCAAACCAATGTTGATACTAACATGGTTTAGTAGCCAAATCAAATGAAAGTCTAATTTATTATCTGCCACCTGGAAATTACAACCATGACCAAACCAATGTTAATTCCTTTTGTCAGGAGAGAGTTGAGATTAAGAAATAGACATGTTCATACGTACCAAAATACTGTTTGTTTTATTTTTTTAATAGACCTGCCCTGTCACGTTATCACCACTATCTGTTAAGAATATCATGATATACCAAACAAACATATTGATATGCACAAAAAGAAGAACAAATGTGTGAAAAAAAGAAGAAGAATGGAGCCGTCAGAAAAAGAAGAGAATGAGTAAAAGAAACTATAAATAAACAAGAGAAGAGAAACGACGAAGAAAGAGAGAAATAAAATAAAAAATTTGAGTGGGGCGGTCAAAAGAGAGAAAGCAAAGTGTGTCCTTTCTTTGAAGTTTGAAAATGAATGAAAATTATGCATGAGCTACACTCCAAAAATAAGCTTGTACCTAACCTAAGACATTTCTTCCTACTTTACTGGGTGCAGAAGTGTGAAAGTGGATCAGAATTTTCACAAGGACCAGTTTTCTCGATCGGTTTACATGTTTGGGCCACCAAATTTGTATTTTCACGATTGACCATCAAGTCTTCTTGGCCTCACAACAACTTAAGTACCATTCATTTCCTTCACTATGCCATTCCCATTAATAGAGCATATAAGAAATTAGATTAATCTTATCACTTTATAACAATTGGATGTATTTGTATTTTAAACATTTAGTTGCATTCGTTTTTCAAATAGTTTGCATTTATCTTATCTTATCTCAACTTTAACTTATCTTGTATTGATTCAATAAACATAAACCTTTATTTAAAGGCTTCTACATTAATGAGAAAGATTGCCCAAGTTTTCACAGAGAATATTGGGTCGTTGTTTTCTTTATGGTATCAGAGCAATAAAAACTCTAATGAGTTCGATCCAAAAAAAAAATGGCTACACCATCCTACCAAGATATCTTTCACATTTCAATCTAGCAAATTTTATGTCTTTAAAGCTCACCTCTACCAACTATCTCTTATGGGAAATACAAGAATCATACCACCTCATGAAGGTGAGATTACTGGTTCTAAAGAAGATGGCAAAATCCCCAAATCAGACCTACAGCATGGACACGCATAGAAAAGGCTGGTTAAAGCTTGGATTACAGCCACTTCTGATGCATTTAAGACCAAACTTGGCTTTTGGGTATAACCCATGGCAAGTTTGATGGGGAGTAATAGAGCATATAAAAAATTAGATTGATCTTATCTCTTTGTAACAACTGGATGTATTTGTATTTTAAACATCCGGTTGTATTTGCTTTTCAAATAGTTTGCATTTATCTTATCTTATCTCAACTTTAACTTATCTTGTATTGGTTCAATAAACACAGACCTTTATTTAAAGGCTTCTACATTAATGAGAAAGATTGTCCAAGTTTTTACAGAGAATATTGAGTCGTTGTTTTCTTTACCCATCCTCTCTCAAATTTATTGAGAAATCTCTTCTTTTTAATTTTTCATTCACTCTAATTTCTTATTGAATCCTTACATTTCCAGTTTCATCACATCTTTCTTTCTTTTTACTCGTCCTATTAGATCTTCTCAACCGTTTATACATGCATCCAAATCAAGATGCCTTTTCGGATCAACAAAGGAGCATGCTCTTCCTGTTTCAACCGCCGATGCAGATATGATGTGTTCTTAAGTTTCAGACGTGAAGATACCCAATGGTTTTACGAGTCATTTGAATGGCATTTTGTGTCATAAGGGTATTACCACCTTCATTGGCGATGAGCTCCGAAGGGGAGAAAAAATTTATGCAAAACTTCTTGAAGCCATTGAAAGTTCAAGAATTTCCATAATTGTGTTCTCTCAAAATTGTGCATCTTCTACTTGGTGCTTGGATGCAAAGAACAAATTTGTTATTTATATGTAAATTTTGTATGCAAATACATACTTGGCTAAAATATTTTTTTCCATCCCTAAAGTTTGTATGAAGTTTGTTTTTTGTTCATAAATTTTAAAATATTCGTTTTTTGTCCTTAAACTTTTTGAAGATATTTTTTAAAAAAAATAGGGGCGAAAAACGAAAATTTTTCAATAGTTTAATGATGAAAAAATATTTTTTTTAATGTTTAAGGACAGAAAGTTAATACTTTCAATATTTAGGAATGGAAAATGAACTTTTTTCAATAGTTTAGGAATATTTTTTTTTTTTAAGTTTTAGACAAAAACTATAATACTTTCAATATTTAGGGATAGAAAATGAACTTTTTAAAGTTTATGGACAAAAAAATGAAATTCATGCAAACTTTAGGGACAAAAACAAAATTTTAGACTTTTTTTTTTTTTAATATTTGGGATTTTTTTTAAGAGAACCACAAATTATGTTAGTGGGGGCCCAATTTAATTTTTAAGAACCTAACTTCAAAAGTAACCTTAGTACCTAACTAATATATACACTTGTTTTTTTTTTTTTAGAAAGTTGGAAGGGGGCGGAGCCACCCTTGGTGTTAGTGTGGATCCGTCCTTCATGGATAGTATTATCAATTGGAAGTTTCTCCATCATAATGTTTAGAAAATTTATATTAAAATTTTCATTCAAATGGGATATTCAATAAGTTTTTTTTCGTTACCTAAGCAGATTCATGCTAAAATCCTAAAACTAATTTCAAAGCATAAAAAAAGAAAGTGTTAAGCATAATGGTTGTAGTGCATAAGCTAAACATTTTGAATTTAGCTTATGTTCATATATCTATTTTCTAATCTAACATTTTACATGTTTTTGATACTTTGTGATTGGCAGCCGCCTTGAATTTGGATTTATCCAAAACATTTTTGAAGCAATCTCAAATGCTAAATCAAATCGTACGAAGTATTTGTCGTTAAATACCCAATTGGAATAGATTCTTGTGTAAAGGAAATAAATTGGTTTTTAGATATTGAGTCAAATGATGTTCGCGTGATAAGGATCTATGGCTTTTCAGGAGTAGAAAAGACAACAATCACAAAAGTTGATTTGTTCAAATACAAAATAAATGTACCCACATATGGCAACAATTTCAACAGACTAAGTACCGGGTGGAAGTATGTAATTAATTGAGGTTAGTATTAGGACCATTGAGACTGAAAATCTCCAATTTTGGTTATATTGAATTAACCAATATACAAGCATACCTCATCTCCACTAAATGCTTCTACGCTATGAAATTTGATTTGTAGTCTTATTGTAAAATCTTAGATGGTGAGATTGGATTTACTTTTGGCATCTGTTCTGTTGTGTGATTGTTTCTGAATTTGTTGTCACTACTGAAACGGTTAGAACATGATTTGTAACAGTAATGATGCATTTAGGCAATATTAGAATTCATAAGCATCCATAATCATGTGCTTCTTAGGAAAAGACATAGGCATGTTCATACAGACCAAAATACTGTTCTTTACAACTTGCTCTGTCACGATATATAGATGACTCTTGCTTACATCAAATAATAGTTAATTTGACCTACTCATGCACACTGCAAACTGCACACACAACTGAATCAATAAGAACAAAATCTTGTTATTTACAACCTGCCTTGTCACGGTATCATCACTGCCACCACTATCTGTTAAACAATACAATCATATTGCTATATACAAAAACAAGAAAATTTGTGTGAAAAGTATAAGAGTGGGGCAGTCATAAAAAGTAGAAAAAGGAGAAAATAAAATATAAAGAAAAAAGACTAAGAAGGGGGAAAAAAAATAAAAATTGCGTAGGGCGGTCCAAAAAGAGTGTATGATCAGATAATTAAAGTAGCTTACATGAGAGAGAAAAAGAAGAAAGAAATTATGCCTTCCTTTCCTTAAAGTTTGAAAAGGAATTCAGAATGACAAGAACAAAGAGTACAGAAAATTTCTTCATACTTTCCTTCGGGGTGCAACAGTATTTTCAAAACAATTAGTTTTCTCGGCTTACGCGTTTGTGCCACCAATGAAAAGTAAATCAGAATTTTCAATATCATAGTCTTCTTGGTGTTAGAGGAACGAACAATCTAACATTCAATTCCTTGACTCTGTCATTCCCATTCTCTCTCAAAAATTCATTCAGAAAAATCTCACTTTAACTCATACAATTCCAATTTCATCAGATTTTTCTTTCCTATATTCCTTTTAGATCTTCTCACTTGTCAATCCAAATCATGACCAACAAAGGAGTCTCCTCTTCCTCTTTCACCCACCAATGCAGATATGATGTGTTCTTGAGTTTCAGAGGTGAAGATACCCGCAATGACTCGTTGAATGGCATTCTGCATCATAATGGTATTAACACCTTCATTGATGATGAGCTTCGAAGGGGAGAAGAAATTTCTACAAAACTTCTCGAAGCCATTGAAAGTTCAAGAATTTCGATAATTGTATTCTCTAAAAACTATGCATCTTCCACTTGGTGTTTAGATGAACTTGTCAAGATTCTTGGGCGTAAGAGTCATGGCCAAATTGTCCTACCAGTTTTTTATAAGGTCGATCCATCAGAAGTACGCAGCCAAAAGGGAAAGTTTGGAGAAGCGCTAGCAAAACATGAAGAAAAATTCAAGGATAACATGAAGAAGGTGCAAAGATGGAGGGCAGCTTTAAATGAAGCGGGAAATTTATCTGGTTGGCATTACCAAAATGAGTATGTATATAATCATCACTTTGTTGTCACCAATAAATTTAACTGTACAACTCCTCCCAAAAGAAGCCAGCTTGTTTTCTTGCCAAAGCAGATTTTCAATTAGTATTAGAAGTGGATATTCAATAAGTTTGTTTCCTTACCTAGGCAGATTTTCCTTGCGTCTTTATGCTTTAGCCTAAAGTTGATTTCCTAGCTGAACAACATACGAATAGTTCTTAGATCAATGAATACATGCCATTTACTTTTATTAACAATATTTCAATTAATTCATGTTCATGTTTCTATTTTCTAACATGTTTTTAATGCTTTGTAATTTGCAGCCGCCCTCAATATAGGTTTATCCAAGAAATTTTTGCAGAAATCTCAAGTGCTAAATTAAATTGTAAGCAAGTATTTGTTGTTAAGTACCCAATTGGAATAGACTCTCGTGTAGAGGAAATAAATTGGCATTTAGATATTGAGTCCAACAATGTTCGCATGTTAGTGATCCATGGCCTCCTTGGAATAGGTAAGACAACAATTGCAAAAGCTATTTATAACTTAATTGCTTATCGGTTTGAAGGAAGCAGTTTTCTAGAGAATGTTAGAGAAAACTCAAGAACAAATGATGGCTTATTTCAACTAAAAGAGACACTTTATTTTGATATCCTAGGGGGTAGAAATTTGAAGGTGCACAGTGTATTTAAACGAATTGATGTGATAATGGAAACACTAGGCCATAAAAGGATTCTTTTAATTCTTGATGACGTGGACAAACTAGTCCAGCTAGAAAATTTGCTTGCAGGATGCTTCAAGTTTGCTTCTGGAAGTAGAATTATTATAACAACAAGAGAGGAAAAGGTTCTAGCAACTCTTCGAGAAGATTGTCATTTAACCTACCACAAGTACATGGTTAAGGAATTAGATGAACATGAATCTCGTGAACTCTTTTGTCAACATGCATTCAAGAGACAAGCCTAAGGAAGATTATTCAGATCTCGTAGACCAATTTATACATTATGCGAAAGGCCTTCCATTAGCTCTAAAGATAATAGCTACTGATTTGTATGAGAGAAATATACGTTATTGGAAAAGTGCATTAGATAAGTATAACAGAATTCCTAATCCAAATATTCAAGAGGTACTCAAAATAAGCTATGATGGATTGGACCAAACGCAACGAGATATTTTCCTGGATATTGCATGTTTCCTCAAAGGATTCCACAAGGATGTTGTTGTAGATATACTACAAAGTTGCAATTTTTGTGACCCATATTATGATCTTGAAAAACTGATCGATAAGTGTCTCATTGTTTTTACTGAACATGACAATATATCGATGCATGACTTGATGCAACAAATGGGTATGGAAATTGCTCGACAAGAATCAGAAGTGCCCAAGAAACATAGAAGACTATTATGTTATGAGGATGCTTCCGAAGTACTAGCTAGAGATATGGTATTAGTCTTCTTCTTTTTCTTTTTTTTTTAATGCTGAAGAAAATACAATTTTATCAATATGACTTTCATTTAAAATTTAATAATAGTGAATATTTTTGTGTAATGTGATTCACGTAATTCTTTGTCCAATTAGTGGTCAGATGAAATTCGAGGCATAACATTGTGCTTTCCACAACCAAGAAACATGCAATTAGATCTTGGAAAGATGAAGAGTCTCAAATTTCTTAAAGTTCAGAATGTAATTTGTGAAGATCTTAAATATCTTCCCATTGGGTTAAGGTTACTTGATTGGAGTAAATTTCCTTTATCTTCCTTGCCATCCAATTTGGTTCTTCAAAATCTCGTTGCACTCAACATGCCAGGAAGTCAGATTCAATTGGACGGCCATTTCGAGGTATAATCATTAGCATTTATAAATTATTATTATTTTGGTGAAGCTAATAAATTTTGTAATTTTTTTTGTTTTTGTTTTTGTTTGTTTGGTTTTTTTTTTTTTTACAGAGGTGTCGATTTGAAAAATTGAAATATATGAATTTCAATTCTTGTAAAAACATTAGGAAAGTACCTGACTTACTAAGGATTGCCCCAAACATAAAGAAGTTGCAACTTTATAATTGTGAAAATTTAGTTGAGGTTCATGAGTCCGTTGGACTTCTTAATAAGCTTGAATTCTGGGGTCTCAACGATTGCAAAAATCTTAAAATTCTTCCAAGAAGCCTCCAGTTGAAATCTCTAAAAGAGTTTTATCTCTGTGGCTGTGAAAGTCTTGAGAAGTTCCCCGATATCCAGCAAGGAACGGAAAGATCAGCACTGCCTTCATCAGAACTACAAGAATCTCTCACTGTCATTAATACGTTAGGCATATGTTGTAAAAACCTCAAAGATCTTCCAAGCAGCATCTCTAATTTACAAAATCTGAGGAAGCTCCGTTTGTTTGTTTGTGAAAATTTTCCAAAAGGCATGGATGCTCCTGGTGGCTTCCCCAAATTAGAAAGATTAGAATTCTATCACAGCAACACTACTACACTTCCCGAAATTGCTAGGATATTTCCTCAATTAAAGTATCTTGTTCTTCATTGCTGTTGGAATCTTCGGGAAATTCCAAGGCTTCCACCATGTATAGAATCGGTATTTGCAATAAACTGCTATTCGTTGGGTACAGAATCAAGAAGAAGATTATTGGCTCAGGTGTGTCTCTTTCTCTCTCACAAAGTTATAAAATGAAACAATTTTTGTTAAATTTCCCAAATATATTACGAAATTTGCTAGACTGAAGTTTCTTAAATTTGCTAATTGTAATCAGTTTGGAGAAATGATAGGGCTTCCACGAAATTTAGTATGTGCAACTGGATCATCACATCAGGAATCTGAATTTGAACTTGATGAAGCTACGTCTAAAATGGGTTATGTATCTGAATTGGGCTTAGCATCTGAAACAGAGTTTTCTCCTAAAACAGTCTCTTCATTTGAAATTGATGTGGATCGGTATGACCTTGTACTTCCAGGAACGAAGATTCCAAAGTGGTTCAACCATCAAAGTTATGGAAATTCCGTATCATTCTCGGTTGGTCGGAAATTTCCAATCTTTGCTTTTTGTGTTGCTGTAAAAATTGAATCGCAGGTTTCTGACCCATTTAAAGTGGTTGAATGTTCTATCTACATTTTCACCAATGGTTGTAAAGCAAAGCTCACGTGGTGTAAATTTTTATTAGAGCCATCATCTGTTATGTGGTTTTGCTATTTAAATCTTATGGAAAGCTCATTGGAAGGCATAATTCAAGATGATTGGAATGATGTTAAGCTTCTATGTGAAATTACATATTATGATCCTAAAATAGTAAAAGTTACCATAGAAAGGTGCGGGGTCCATGTTCCATGCATTTGTTCTCCACAGAATTCTGCAGCAGATCAGGTTGCCATGTCAGATATGCAATGGTCTTCAGTGGCCCAGCCCTTTGTAAATGAGGATGCTGACTTCAATCCATGTCCACCGTCGAAGAAACTGAGAACCTCTTGATTGAACTTCAAAGAAATATGCCAAGGTACTATTATTAATTTGAAACTGTTTTCTTTTATGTTTTTTAATGCCGACACATGTCTACTTCTTTAGTTCCAATGTTTCATTTACATCTTTCCGTGCCTTTGTCACATCTTTCTCTCTCTTCCGTACCAATCCAATTTGAAAGGACGTTAATGTAAAGCAAAATCAACATTAACATATAGAACAAAGAAAAATCAAATAACCAACCATTTGATTTGCTGCTAAATTCAAAATCTTTTAGTGGTAAGAAGTTTTAAAATTGTTCTGGAAAAAGTGTTTAAGTTCAAAACCTCTAAACTAAAGGACACGTAACATAGTGACAGCTAACAAATTATACATAGATTTTATTTTTGTTTGCTCATTGATTGTGTTTCACATAATGTATTTCTCAAGAGGCACGTTATTTTATTTTAGCCAAAAAAAGTGGCATATACAAAAATAATGAAAACAAAACAGTTAGAAGTTCATTGTATACTACTTTTCTCTCCCTCTCTCATAAGTTACACACAATCTGGTGAACTTGAATTCATTTTCCCTATTACCACATTGGCTGAGGTGTCCTTTACTTTTGGCAAAATTTGTGTATCAGGACTTTGGTCTATCAGTTTGTTGGCACTTGTCACTAGTTCTGAAAATTCATAGCATGCCAAGGTCTAGAATTGTCATTTTAATTGTCTACACGTATCTTGGCCACAATATTGTTGCCCCTTTTTGAAAGTACTCATGTTCAAATACAGGTAGCAGATGTCCTTAAATTCTCATGATAAGTATACCTATTAGGATTACATGTTTCAGGTTTTGATGTAATCTGCTCTAGCAAGAAGACTGCAGAATCAGTGAAAGGAAAATTTAAACTTCAGGAGGTCTAGCCTTGTGCTTAAGTCATCCTTACTTCTATAAAGGATGAGGTTGAAAAGGTTTTGCGTTTGACAATGGTCGTAGGTTCAAGGCCTTCTAAGTATGGTGAAATCTACAAAAAATCAAACTGCAGGGGGGCCAATCAAGCAATGGCCAACCTAGCCTCCATTTTGATGATATTAATTTCAACTGCCCCTCCCACATCAGTTGAGATGATGTTTAAATGGGAACATGCGGAATTTATAAGACATAAATCTTCATCTTCCTTGGGCTATATTGTTGTTCTCTTTCCATAGTTACTATTCTACTTAGATGTACCATGATTTGAGCATTGTTGCAAAACTTTGGGAGCTTGGTATTCTAGTAATTTCTCCTTATTGAAGCAAATTAAATTTATAGTCTGGTCTTTTGACATTTGTTAATCTTTTTTTATACTATTATCTAACTGAAACAAAGATTGCAAAATGATTTCATTTGCAGTATCGAATCTGTAATTACCTATAAATTGTGCATGTGTATGTGTGTTTTCCTCTTTCCCTGACTAATGGCAATTGTTGGCATTGTAATTTGTTTCCAATATGGGTGTAGTCATGAGGTTACTTTAAGCCGAGCTTTGGTTACATATGCTTCAGTGTAATTTTAGATAGTATGATTTAAGTCTCTTTGTATTGCTGTTATGTTAAATATGACAAAAAATAAATAAGATTAAACTTGGACTGATATTTTAGTTGGCAAATTTTGGGGTTGATCTAGCCAAGCTTTACGACAATGTGGCCTTTATCCTTTGAGGACTGTACCATCAGAAGCTTGTCAAATGGGATTGATCTAGCCATTACATAGACCTTAATCCTCTCTTCAGGTTAGTAGTTTCTGAAACCTTCCCCTTCTGCTACAGCTTTATTGTTCAAATCCTCATCATGATTGAGAATCCCACATTCAAAAGCTATAGCTCTTGCATGCACATTGTCACCTGTGATCATTTTGATGTTTAGTCTAGCAGCTCTGCTAGATGCTACAGCTGTTCAGGGCTAACACGGGTCCTGAAAACCAACCCTAATAGGCTTAATAGGGTTAGTCTAGTTTCTTTGAGCTTCTCTAGAACCTCTCCACATTCTTCTTTGACTTCTTTATGGGCAAAGGCAATGCATTGCAGGCTTTTGCTGCCATATTCTTAATAATAGTCCCAAGCCCCACTCCTTCCTTAAGCATGTATTTCAGCATCTATCTTGTCTTAGTAATTTGAACACATGAGGAGTATCATCTCAGAAGTTGATCCCTTCCGGAGGGTGCATATAGTCTTCTCACTCTTCCTCTGTGTCAAAGCCCCACTTCTCTAAATTGAAGACATTGACATTATTTATCTCAAAATTCTGCTTGATTTCATTGATATTCATATCTACTTTTGCGGTAGGGCTCACAAAAATCTCCAAAGTGATGCAAAATCCTCTTTGCAAATAGTATCAGATACGTTTAAACCAAATGCTTGTTGTCTTCTATCAATAAATTTTGTGCTTTTTTTAGGAAGTACCTTCAGTCATTGCTTCTTTATCAAGCCAATATTCTATTTGCTTCATCTAAATTATTGTAAGGTGCTTTTTTTGTCAGTGCAGATTTTTTGTGGCTGAGGTCCATTGTCTCACAATTACAGGATTCTCGAACCTAGGTGTGATCCGTTATCAAGCATTTCATAGAATAAGCCAAAAGTCTAATAGATAGAGGAAGACCTTCCAGAATTGCCACCATCATGAATTCATGATTGTGACTGCTGCAGCAACAAGGCATGATCAGTTATCATGCACTTTCTCTCTAATACTTTTAGTTTGCTAGTGTAATTTTCTTTCTAGTCATTGGATATATGGTCTGTGTTTTCGAGCAACATTGTCTTGGATATATGGTCTGGATATATGGTAATTAGCTTAACCATAATGTTGCTTTTAGTCATGCTTGAGTATGACCAAGCTGATTGTCTTGTGTTGTTTGTCTCCTCTCTAAGTATGAGGCTGCACCTTCATTTGAGAATAATGCTTCCTGTTGGTGGTCATTGGTCAAGGAGAGGTGCTTAGTTAAAATTATAATTCTCATGATGATGTTTCAATCTTCAATTCTTTTTCATCGTAAATGCATATACATATGTGAAATGTAGTATTAATAAATTATGTTATTAGATATTCTTTTCTTTTATGCTTTTTTTCCACTTCTATTACAATATCATCAGTGATTATTCTCAAATGTCTCAAGAAGGGTTCCTAAGTGTTGAAGATAGAAGCAAAGCTACTGTCGTTCAAGCACTGTCTTCAGAAACGACTGTAGCTTTGGGCTTGACTGTCGTTTAAGCACTGCCCTCAGTGCCCTCACTAAACGGGTGTAGCTTAAGCAGCAATGTTGATAAGTTAAAGACCACATGCCCATGAAAAGTGGAAACAGTTCATGTTAATCTGTTATGCAGTTAAAGTTGTTAATACTGTTAACTTGTTACTAATTCTATAAATATCAATCCAAAGGCTAAATGACATTTTGTCTAAGCCATTACAATCTTTAAACTCTCTTTGATTCTCTCTCCCTCTCTCTGGCATTAGATCTCTTTGTTTTCTTTAGAAATCTTATACTAAGTCCTTACCTGGATCACATGTAGTTGTGAATCAATTTTTTGTCATATACTTTCTGTTCGGCTGTGTTTTCTGACATTTTCAACGTTATTTCGCTATATGAGTTACAATGAGTGCAAGGGAAATACACACAATTTTAAATTCTTATATTTTCTTTTAATGAAATCCATCAATGTAGATTTTATTTGTTATGAGTAGTATTTACAAGTTAAGAGGTAACTAAGCATGTGCATTCAGGTAAATTAATTAACCCGAAACACACTTCCCAACAACGTTATATAATTATTAGGTTATTTTTATA
>BKZX01015507.1:0-18895 GCA_014362285.1 Fagus crenata
GTAGAAACAAAAAGCAATACAAGAATAACACAGAAGGGGAGCTTGAGCTATTACTAAAAAGGTATTTGCGTATTCAATTGAGATGGGATGATTCTTTCAATCAAAGAATACTTAATAATATCAAAGCATATTGTCTCCTGCTTAGGCTGATAAATCCAATAGAAATTGCCATATCCGCTATTCAAAGGGAAGAAATGAGTCTAGATATTCTAATGGTACATAAGGATTTAACTCATACAGAATTGATGAAAAGGGGAATATTTATTATCGAACCATTTCGTATGTCTATAAAAATGGATGGACAGTTTCTTATATATCAAATCATAAGTATTTCATTAGTTCCTAAGAGGAAACACCAAATTCATCAAAGATACCTAGAAAAAAGAGGGGTTTATGTTGATAAGAATAAGAAGATTTTTGAAAAATCCATTGCACTACATGAAAAAATGAATGGAAATAGAGACAAAAATTATTATGATTTGCTTGTTCCTGAAAATATTTTATCCCCAAGACGTCGTAGAGAATTGAGAATTCTAATTTGTTTCAATTCAAGTAATAGAAACGGTATACGTGGAAATATAGTATTTAGCAATAGAAATAAGGTAAAAAATTATGATTGCGATCAAGTTTTGAATAAAAGGAAAAATCTTGATGGAGATAAAAATAAACTAATTAAATTAAAGTTCTTTCTTTGGCCCAATTATCGATTAGAAGATTTATCTTGTATGAATCACTATTGGTTTGACACCAATAATGATAGTCGTTTCAGTTCGGTAAGGATTAAGATGTATCTGAGATTGAAAATTCATTAATGGTATATTTTTTTTTTACTAGATTGTTGTACCACAGCGAGTATACGAACACAAAGAAATAAACACGCCGATTACTTCATTCTGATACATGATACTAATTTACTAATGCATTGTATTATATTAATTAGTAGATCTAGAAATGAATCAACAAAAACTTCTTCTTTATTGGTATCAAACATTTACGATAAAATTTATGAAAATGATTGTTTGTTATTATCTAAAAAAATGTAAAAAAACAAAAAAAATCCCGCCTAATTCACTAATTTGTGGGAAGACACTGAACTCTTGTTGTATTTGAAAAATGTTTCAAGAGGGATCTCCAAAGTAGATGTAGATGGTGGTTGATAGAGTAATCCTCAATTATAATTTCCAGTATGAGTGCTTCGTCCAATAGAAAACTTGTGGCTGATAGTAAAACACTAACTCCCTTGTTGAGACCTA
Source organism: Fagus crenata (assembly GCA_014362285.1). Taxonomy (NCBI): domain Eukaryota; kingdom Viridiplantae; phylum Streptophyta; class Magnoliopsida; order Fagales; family Fagaceae; genus Fagus; species Fagus crenata. The sequence continues at coordinate 1,254 of BKZX01015507.1, forward strand.
ATTTGATCTTCATAGATTTCTTGAGATAGTTTTTTACGAAGTTTTGTTATAGCATCTATAATTGCCTCCGGTTTAGGTGGACAACCTAGCAAATATACATCTACAGGAATTAGCTTATCGACTCCCCGAACAGTACTATAAGAATTGGTACTGAACATTCCCCTTGTAATTGTACATGCTCCCATAGCAATAACATATTTTGGTTTAGGCATTTGTTCATATAATCTCACTAAAGACAGAGCTATTTTCATTGTTACTGTACCCGTCGTTAAAATTAGGTCTACCTGTCTAGGACTAAATCTTAGTACCAGTCCATAATGATCAAAGTCAAATCGTGAGCCTATTAATGAAGCAAATTCAAGGAAACAACAACTGGTACCATATAGAAGCGGCCATAAACTGGATAGTCTTGACCAATTTGAAAGATCATTTGATGTAGTTGAAATAATCGAATTTTGGTTTTGGGCTGTTCGATCAAATAAGGGAAACTCAATGGAATTCATAACCGTTTCAATGTTTTTTTTATTTTATTTTTTTTTATTGTCTTAATATTCAAGAGCTAAGACCATTCCAATGCTCCTTTTCGCCATGCATAAATTGAACCAACAATTAGGATAAGCACGAAAATGAAAGCTTCTATAAATACAGATATACCCAATACATCAAAACTCATTGCCCATGGATAAACAAAAATTGTTTCAACATCAAAAACAACAAAAACTAGAGCAAACATATAATACTGAATTCAAAATTGGAGCCAAGCATCCCCCATTGGTTCTATTCCCTATTCATAACTAGAAAGTTTCTCTAGCCTTTTGCGAATCGAGGCTTAGAACTCTCGAAATTAGAAATGCCAAAATAGGAATAACACATGATATTATTAGAAATGCCCATAAAGTTCATATTTGTAAAGTAGAAACATAGACGTACTCCTTGCATATGGAAAATATACCGGATTAGTCGATTTGAATTTGAATGAATTGTCAAGTCAGCCATAACTCTTGTTTGTTTCGGCATGTGTCACCTTTCATTTCACGATTCATCCACTAGAATCCTATTTCTAATATATATATATATATATGAGTTTATATTTTATACTAAATGAATCATACAAATAAAACTCTCGCGGGTTCACTTCACTTCGGATTTTTATTTTATCTAAATTTTATATAAAGAAATAAGGGAAAGGAATTTGAAATAGGATTCTCATTTTTTTGTTTAGAATTATATTTTATTATTATTATCAATTTCATTTCTATTAGAAATTTGTATTCTAAATGGAAATCAAATCTATTTATTTTTATTCTAGCTATATTATAGGGCTATATGGACTCGAACTGTAGACCTTCTCGGTAAAACAGATCAAATCAAAATGATTTGAACCGTTTCAAAGACCTAAAATGCTTTTTTTATTTTTTTTATTTTTAGCATTGGGCTCTTTCATTAACTGATAGAAATATCATCTAGTCTACGATATTTTTTTCTTGACAAAAAGAAAAAGAGATGGCTCCGTGTGCTCTGATTCATTAATTTGATTCCAATAAAGGAGCACTATCAAAGTGTTTCAAAGAAGGACTAGCATACAACTATGTTTGATTTGATCAAAATTCTGATTTTACAAATTCAGAATGAGAAACTGTCATACCATTCAATTGAATTGGTATGCCCTGGATCTGACATATCTCTTGGTAGGAAGAACATGAAGCTCAGAATTATGGGTGTATTCAATACTCCTAAATGAAAAAAGGGAAGGTTTAAATACCGTTTTGGTCCTCAACCTTTGGTCTTTGTGTCAAATTGGTTTTCTAACCTTTCAACTGTGTCAAATCGGTCCTCAACCTTTCAACCTTGTGTCAAAATAGTCATTGATGTTAAATGTTGAATGGAAAATGCTGATGTGGCTAACGGTTTTTTTTTTTTTTTTTTTTAATATTAAAAATGTCTGACATGGCATGGCAACTCAAATTTTATAATAAAAAAATACCAACTCAAATTAATATATATATATATGATCATCAAACTCACTTGTACACACTCCAATGAGATAATGACACATCAGACATTTTTAAATAAGATAGTAGATACAAACACACACAATTACTCCTCTTTCAAACACTCTTTACTAACTATTTTAAATCAAAAAATAAGAAGAAAAAAATCCTATTAAAGAACCATCATCGGAGAAGCTACTGGAAACACCTTTGAAGAGGAGAAGCCACAAAGAATAAAAGCAAAGGGTCTAAACTCTAAATCTTTAAAAAAAGAAAATTGCCTTCTTGTTTCGTGGAAAGAATGGTCAAAATGCAAACTAGTCTTTTTATCTTTCTCTTTTTTCGCATAGTGTTTTAATGAGGAATGATGTTATGTGTTAATCTCTACTGTTTTATTTGAAAATGTCTGATGTGTCATTATGTCATTGGAGAGTGCAAAAATAGATTTTTATACCAGCTCCTTATAGAATTTAAACTCTTTTTAATATTAAAAAAAAAAAAAAAAAAACTTCAACATTTTTCATCAAACACTTAACGGCAAGGACCATATTGACATAAGGTTGAAAAAGTTAAGGACCAATTTGACATAAATGCCAAAGGTTGAGGACCAAAACGGTATTTAAACCAAAAGGGAATTGGTCTATGGTCTCTTCAGTAACAAATAAATAGGGATTTCTAGTTCTACCTCGTGAGGAAAAAAAAAAAAAAAAAACTTCTTTTGTGGAATTAACCATTTTTTTTTTTTTTTAAAGAAATGAAATTATGTTTAAGTAAGCAAATTTGTCATGTCATGGTTGCAAGAATCTATCCATCCCATATAGACTTCAAGGATATTGTAGCATAACTGTCGAGGCAAGGTAGGGACCTAAAAGATCAAATGGACTGATACATAGACAAGTAAATTCCTTATAAATTTTAAGGTACTTCTTTACTTTAATTTAATTAAGGGGATTTCTTTATTTATTTTACGTCGTAATTTCTAATTGAATAAAAAAAATAACAAAATCAAAATCTACAAAAACGAAGAAAAAAAAAAAAAGGAATTAATGAAATGTTGCTTAGTCTTCATTGGAAACTTGAGTAAAGAGTAGGTATTTTTTTGGAGGGTTATAGATAAATAAAATAAAGTGGAAACTCCTTTCTTTATCTTTAGTTGGTGTAACTACTTGAGCCGAATGAAAGGAAACTTTCACGTCCGATTTGGAGGGGGATATCTTCTAGCATCCTACCCAATTTGTTTTTTTTTTTTTTTTTTTGCTAGGCCCATAGTTAAAAAACCTACTTTCTTACAATTACGAGATTCATTTGATACATTTCGAAATTGAGAAATTTCTACTGGAAGCGGGTATCATGGTTTAATCGTAAAATCCAATAAAAATAGATGAAAATTTATTATATTTTTTAAAAATAGTTATAAAAATGTAAAGTAAAACTATTTTTAAAAAAATATAATAAATATTCAATAAGATCTCCTTTTATAATGGATAATTTTTTTTTTAAGCAACAAACAGAATTATTTGTAATTGAAGTGACTGAAATAAATAAAAACAACAGTCATCAAATAAAGCACTGCACAAAAAAAATTAGAAGATTAAAAAAAGGAAAAATAGAACTTTATTAATCAAATATCTTTACACTTAATGAATGGACAAAGCCAAAATTTAGCAACAAAAAAAATAAAGAAATTAGTAATCTTTGTTGCTGTTACTTCCTTCTCTTCTTCCTCAGCTGCTGCTACTTCCTTCTCCTTCGGTGTTAAGGACAACAAGAGCCAGGCCGAGTTGTTGTTCGTCACCAACTTGGCGTCGGAAAGACCAAATTTGGATCACCCTTTTTGCCTTAAGTTCACTTGTTGTTTTAAGATTTGCCTTGAGGACTTTATTCCAATTTGTTCTGAGTATATAGGATGAGCTTTTAGTCCCTGATGGCTTGCGCATGTCCCATTGCGTCAAAGTCATGGTATTGACCTCACCGGAGGGGTCGATGAATGGCACTTCTTCCATTACTTTGTTGTGTTTATCAAAGTCTTTAATCTCATCCTCTGTCGAGAAATCTTGAGGTTTGATCTGGCTTAAAGGTTATGGATAACCGACTATTATGTATGTTCACATCAGTGTCAGTGAGGGGTTTTTGAATTATCAAAACCAATTGGGTTCCATTCATTGCGTTGATGCGATCATTCTTGAAATGCAGAGGCAAGTCTGGTGGTGGGTTCGGAAGGGTAGGAGCATTGGGCTTGAGATTGGGCTTGGGATTGGGATCTGGAGGCCTCTTCTTTGGTGGGTTTGGTTTCTCTGGAACCCAATCTTCTTCATTCTCTGCATTCCTATTCCTATTCCTTGGTGGGTTTGGTGTCTCTGGAACCCAATCCTCAGTCTCTGCATCCCTCTTCCTTTTTCCAGTGGTATTGCAATATGATTGTGGGGTTTGTATGATAAGACTCCGCTGGTTCTGTTTGTTTTTATTGATCTTGAGAATGATGGGCTTCTTCTCGGGCAGAGACAGAGGCAAAGGCAAAGGCAGAGGCTGTGTGATACCAGAACCAGAGTTAGAGGCAGAGGCCTTTCGCTGGTTCTTTCTTGCGAAGAAGTTCAACAAGTCAATCATAATCCTCACGGTAAGCAATTCCTCCACCTGTTGCCTGGTTTTATTCCCATCTCCGATAATCTCCTCTTTGAGTTTCTTGAAAGAGAAAGACCCAAAATATTCCATGGTAGATCGCCGAGTTTCAGAGAATAAAAAACAGAGAAAGAAAAAGAAGAGAGAGCAGAGAGAAGAGAGAGATAGTGTGGTTGTAATGGCGTATGAATGGCACAGTGGGTTTTTTGTTTTTGAAATTTGTTTTTGTAGCCGTTACAGAGTACGTGATAGTTTCAGAGAAAAAAGAACAGAGCAAGAAAAAGAAAAGAGAGCAGAGCAGAGGAGAGAGAGAGAGTAATTTGTGGAAATTCTAAGTTTAATAGCGTATAAGAATATATATATTTAAGTTGAGTAGGGCTCCAATAAACCAACTTGTAGTAATTCTAAGGAATGGCGTATGAATGGCGCAGTGTAGTTGGGTTTTTGATTTTGAAAATTTTATTTTGTAGCCGTTACAGAGTAAGAGAACGTGTTAAGCAATTTGTAATCCTATTCTTATTTCCTAGTTGGAATGGAATTCTAATGACGAGTTTTTGTTCAGCAAATTTTAAGTCGGAAACCTAAAACCTCCTTCACTCTGTTTATAGCCGTTAGAAGACTGGGAAAGTCGGTTAAGAGATTAATAAAAATAAAGTCACTTATTTATTTTTATACCAACTTAAAGTTTTAATATTTCGTTTATTTTTTATATGTATATTTATTATTACTATTAATATTATAGAGTATACTTACTATACTTGTTATCCTCCATGTGTTCCAATTTTCTAATGGATTTATCAACCACACTTACCTGTCTTTGTAACTTTGTCACGTTAAAAATAAATAAAAAATAAAAAAAATTATTAAATTTATTGGCTTTGATTTAATTTGATATTTTATTGAGAATGGGTGTTGATTAACTTAATTATTCAATACAAACAGATAAAAGAGAGGAACAGAGGATGAGCGTTGGTGTTGGTGTTGGTGTTGGCGGGAATTGGGGTAGATAGGGCTTGGATGGGCTTTAATGTTTTTGACATGTTGGGCTGGGCTGGGGATATAACTGGGTCCAAATCTAATTGTTGTTTAGTTGGGCTTGTGGGCTATGGTTGGGCTTGTGGGGATAGCCCACGAGGAATGAAATGAAGAATGTCAGAGTCTCCTTGATGTGGGTGTCCGTCTTTATTCTCGATTATGAGTTTGGTTTGACTTGTGAGTTTTAGAAGTCAGAATGAGATTTGTTTGTTTTTTCTGTTTTTGATGTGGTGTTTGTAATTTCAATCCAAATTGTTTGTTTGGAGTATGACACGTGTTTGCTTGCTTGTATTGATTGACAGTTGACAGTTGATGACACCCAGTTTCAATGTCGATTATCTCCTCGCTCTACTCCACACACAAACACACACAGGTATCCCAATCCCAATCTCTAAGGTTTTAATTCAAGAAATTTCTTAATTACATTTCAAAATTGATTGAAGGGTTTAATTGACTCTCATTTTGTGGGCTGGATGGAGCACTGTAAACAGAGACTTTAGGGTTTATGCAATGCTTATGGTTTGAAAAGGTAGAATTTAATTGCAAAGTAGGTTTCAAATTTACACAGAGGCTGCTTGAAGGGTTTTTGGTTTGATTTAAAGCATTATTTGGTGGCTGAAAGTTTTGAAAAAAGCAGGAGCCTATGCTTGGTAATATCTTGATGATCTCGGATTGAAAGTGGTAGCTCCTACCCTTGCTCCAGTGTTAATAAAGAAATGTGTTCCAGGTGGGGAATCTCAGATGCATTGTCCAAGCATAAAGGTTGTGATCTGTAGGGTGTGTAGGTATGTTGTGCATCTTGCTGGTTATCTGTATATGGTTTTGATTGTAATCAGATCTTTCTGATGTGCCTGTATCCTTCTTGTTCCTTGCTGTAGCTTTGGTGCTAGTTAAGTTGTACCTCTTTTTTTATTTGTATGGCCTTGGTTGTTATTGTTGGTTCCCAGCTTGTTTCTCAATATTTTTTTACTCTTAATTATCGGGAAAAAAAAAAAAAAAAAAAACCTTGATGATCTCATTACTGATATAGACTTGGATTCTTTGTTATTTCTTCGTAACAGTGTGCATATTAGAGTATACAGTTATTAGTTAACCAATTACCAAACCTATAACCAATTCTGGTTATTATAACAGAATCTGGTATCCATTATTTACTGTTATTTCTCTGTCAGTTCATCTACATCTGTCTATATATAGTGCTACTCTGTACACTTGTGAATACACACTGATTACATCATTCTTAGAGCAACTCCAGCAGTTTGCAAAAGTTATTTCTACTCTATCTATTTATTTTTACTCCAGCAGTACTCTCTATTTCACTCTTTACTCTATTTAAATATACTTTTTTATTCTTTTATTTCATTTAAATATTATATTTTTTATTCTTCTTTATTATTATTTCCCACAAAAAATAACCAACTGCCATAACAAATCCTTCCCACCCGCCACCACCACAACCACCGTAAATCAATCAGAGCAACCAAAAACCACCACAAATGAAATTTCTCAGCAACCAAACAGAGTCAAATTAATTATTTCAAATTAATTTTTCAGAAACCAATCGGCACGACTCCACCACCTCCAGGCCAAGATCGGCACGGTTCCACCACCTCCAGACCGTTGGGATCGGCACGGCAAGGCTTGGTGGCAGGCTTTACGACTGCGATGGTGGTTCGTGTTTCGCCGCGTGGCCAGCGAGGTAGATCTCTCCTTCGCGGCGTGGCCAGCGAGGTGGGTCTCTCCTTGGTGGTGGCTGGCCTCACAGGTGGTGGTTGGCCTCATAGGTGGTGGTGGTTACAGATTTGAGAAAAGAGCCACGCCGTGGGTCTCTCCTTGGTAGTGGCTGGCCTCACTCACAGGTGGTGGTGGAAAGTTATCTGAGAAAAGAAAAAAAAAAATTTTGGAGAGTTGGGATATGTAAAAAAGTTTCTTTGCTGGTGGTTTCCAGGAATGTTCTTCAATATTCCTTTTTTTTTTTTTTTTTCGGAAATCAGGAGTTTTTAATTAAAATAATATTTATAAAAAAATCAACGGTAACATTATTATTTCTTTTTCAATATTTAAAGATCCCAACGGACATATTTTCCAACGGTCATATTCTTTTAGTATAAATAGGACTATTTCATATCTCTAATTTTCATTCACCTCAAACCAAATTTTCTCTTTCATTAATCTCAAACTTAGTTTACTCACTCACTATCAAACCCAATTTGCTCTTTCATTATCAAACCCAAATTTCTCTTTCATATACTATGGATCATAATTATCATCTTAAGCCTCGTGATTATCAAATGAAGGAAATGGAAATGGCTCTTCTTGAGTCCGACTCTGATGATGAAATTGAGATACTTTCAATTTTTGCAATGGAAGAAGAACGATTGAAAAGAGAGCAAGCATCAACATCACGTCGTGGTTCAATTGTAGGCCACAAGGTCATTAACCGCGATTATTTGCAAGGCGAAGAAAGGTTTTTTCATAATTATTTTGCAGATAATCCGGTTTTTCCTCCTCATTTATTCCGAAGGAGGTTTCGAATGAGTCATTCACTTTTTTTTCGTTTTCAATCTGCGCTAAAAGCGCATGATCCATATTTCATCCAAAAAAGAAATGCTGCTGGAACACTTTGTTTGTCGTCCCTTCAAAAGATGATTGCTGCACTAAGGATTCTCGCTTATGAAGTAGCAGCTGATTCTACTGACGAGTATGTGAGAATTGGGGAAGCACTGCAATAGAGAGTCTAAAAAGATTTGTTAAAGCGGTGGTTAATATTTTTTCTGAAGAGTACTTGAGGTTACCAAATAGCAATGACATTGCTAGGTTGCTCGCGATTAACGAAAAGCGTGGATTTCCAAGAATGTTGGGGAGCATTGATTGCATACATTGGAAATGGAAAAATTGCTCGACAGCATGGAAAGGTCAGTATACTGGTCATTCTCGTGAACCAACACTTATTTTGGAAGCAGTAGCTTCATATGATCGTTGGATATGGCATGCATTTTTTGGTTTACCTGGGTCTCATAATGACATCAACGTACTAGAGCATTCTTCTATATTTACGGAGTTTGCTCAAGGGCGTGCTCCTCCAGTGAATTACTCAATCAATGGTCATGATTATACAATGTGATATTATCTTGCTGATGGTATATATCTACAATGGTCAACTTTTGTGAAAACAATCTCAGCTCCACTAGAAGCAAAGAAAAAACATTTTGTTAGAATTCAAGAGGCATGTAGGAAGGATGTGGAATGTGCATTTGGAATACTTCAAGCAAGATTTTCAATTGTGCGTGGGCTTGCACGCTTTTGGGATGAAACTACTCTCAATGATATTATGAAGGCATGTATAATATTACATAACATGATTATTGAAGATGAGGGCGATCCTAATGGAGTACAACAAGATAATGATTACGAACAAGTGCCTGAAAGCATCCTTATACCCGTGTCATGAGAGCCTACAATTGAAGTTCAGAATTTCATTCAATCCCATATTCGCATTAGAGATAGAGAAACTCATTCTCAACTCCAAGCTGATCTTGTGGAGCACTTGTGGCAACTACATGGCTAATTATAAGATTATCTAGTTTTAATTTTCATGCGTGCATTATTTATTTATGTTACTCTTTATTGTAATTTAAAATTTATCAAAATCTATATTATTCTTGTGAAAGTTCTTTAAAATTCCATTATGCCATAAAAAAACATTAACACGTATAACTTACAAAGTCAATGCTATATATATTTTACCACATTAACGTTCAAAGTAATAAATTGAGTCATCAACCATAATAGCAAATGACATTCAATAGCAATAAAAGTTCAAAGTATTATCTTAATTCATACAACACAAGAGCATTGATGAATGTAATACAAAAATAATACAATATTATTTACTAATTACCACTTCTTTTTCCAAGGATTTCCAATTGGCGTTGACGAAAATATTTTTGTTGCATTAGAGGCAACGCATCTACATTCATTGTCATAATTTCCCTCTCCTCTTTTATTTTTTCCCTCTCCTCTTTCTTTCTTTCCCTTTCCTCTTTCATTATTGCCAAACAAATTGTTTCTTCCTTTTTTATTCTTTCCCTTTCCTCTTCATTTTTGCCAAATTAATTTTTTCTTCCTTAATATAAAGACGCTTATTCTCTAGCTCCATGTACTCAACACGACCCCTCTCAAGAAATTCCAATCTCGTTTCTGCGATTTTTTTTTTCTTCCACCATGGCATCCAAGGCATATTTCACATTTGAACTAGTACCTTCGTCGCTCTTTTGTTTGTTCAATTGAGCTTTTTCGGCCTTCCTACCCAGTGGTCTCTCCAAGTCTGTGTTGGAAGCATTTGCGACATCTTCATCTTCTAGATTTATCAAGTTTAAAGAAGATGTTGTCTCCATTCTCCTTCTTCTTGGTGTCTCATTTTGATGACTATTCAACCATTTTAGTGTATACTTCAACACGTTCCAACAATGTTCAAACATAAATTTTTTGGCATATTCTGCTATATACAATTGTTTTGCCTGATCAATCTAAAAAATTCCAACAATAAAAACAATTAATATTTGTAGAGATTAAAACAAATTGATGCATTAACAAATTTGAAGAGTTAATAAGATGCACTTTATTTTCCTCAGTTATACCACTTTGATGCAATGATTCAATCTTTGCCAAACACCCAGAATATTTATTGGTGGAAAGTTGAATGGTTGACCACCGGTTCTGAAGAGAACCTTTAGTTCGCTTAATTTGGGAGGTCGTATGAGCATGATAATATTCATGAACTCTTGTCTAAAATATTTTATATGTTTGATCATTGCTTTGCACCGGATCTTCACTAATAGAGAGATACGAAGATATAAGATTCAAATCTTCTTCTATAGTAAAATTAGATTAACGTGTTTGTGGATTTTTAGTGGATTCAACTTGGGATGGAGACCTATCCGATAATTCTCTTAAGGGTGGATTACTATTATGATCGTTAACATATGTGGTTTCCATCAAATATTCGTTGTACGTATCTTCTAGAAGATTAACGAAATTGGGGGTTTCATTTTGAGAATTCATCCCTAAGTAAAAATACAATACAATATTAGGTATCAATCACACATAAAATCGTATGTAAAAGTAAAACTGTTGCAACTAATTCCCTTTTCTGTGACCAGATAGAGCATAATTAATTTACTATATGAAAAACACAATTCACACAACTCATCAATGTAATAGTCTCATTACCAAACAGATCCAACCTATAATTTCATAATTCCATCCTCATTTTGAGGCCAAAACCCGAAACCAAATTACACAGAACCTCAACACACAAACAGTATACAGAAACTCAACACCCAGTACACAGAGGCCAAAACACCCAGTACACAGAACCTCAACACACAAATACACAAACTAATTCCAATCAAAATTATATACAAACCAAACAGATCCAACCTATAATTTCATAACTCCATCCTCATTTTGAGGCCAAAACCCGAAACCAAATTGCATTCAAAATCAACCCACAAACAGACACAAAATCAACCCACAAACAGACAAACAGACACAGAACCTCAACACACAAACAGACACAAAATCAACCCGAAACCAAACTAATTCCATTCAAAATCATCCAAAGTTCAACACCCACCAAACCTCCATACACCACCAAACCTCTCACAGACACATCACAAACAAACCCAAATTCACATGATTTTAAGCTGAATAAAGGAAAAGAGAAGGAAGTGATGATATACCTCACGCCGGAAGAGAGAAGGAAGAGAGAAGGCAAGCCTAGGCCGAGATCCGCAAGATCGGCAAGCCCAAGCCACCACCACTCCGAGATCGGCAAGCCCAAGCCACCACCACGCCGAGATCGCAAGCCTAAGCCACCACCACGCCGAGATCGCAAGCCCAAGCCACCACCACCATGCCGGCATTTTCGACCGCAAACCGAAGCCCAAGCCTGTTTCGTGCTGAGATCGCAAGCCCAATCAACCACCACGCCATTAACCACCACCACGCCGGCGTTTCCAACCGTAAACCGAAGCCAAAGCCCGTTTCATGCTTCAGCAGAAAACGAAGAGAGAGCACATAGAGAAGAGAGAGCACAGAGTGAAGAGAGAGAAAAAATCAGTTGAAATGAAGCTTCGGGAAAAAAATAAAAAATTTATACTTGGTGGTCCCGCCTCCTTTTTTTAATCGGTTTAATCGGATAGAAAATGTACAGTAGCTTTTCATTTGTGAAAAGCTACTCTACATTTTCTAAAAAAATTTGGAGATGCAGTGTTAAAATAAAGCACTGCTGGAGCGTGTTTTTTTGCTTTGTTCCCTATTTGTAGAGATAGAAAGTAGTTTTAAAGCACTGCTGGTGATGCTCTTACTCTCAATCTCTTCTTATCTCTATCTAGAACCTCTCTCTCTCTCTTCTCTATTCTTTCATGGTATCAGAGCAATAAAGATTCTTACCTGTCAAGATGTCTACCTCTTCTACCACATCTCTTACAAACTCTAATTCTCCATTACCTTCAAACAGTCAAACCCCAATCTTCCTTCTGTCAAATATCTCAACATACGTTATTGTCAAATTGGATCATAGCAATTTCCTAACTTGGAAATTTCAGATCACTCATATCCTTGAAGCCTATTCATTGTTGGAATATGTAGAAGGTTACAATACCTGTCCTCAAAAATTCCTAATTGGTGAACTCGGAGCAATCACAACCCAGATCAATCTTGTCTATTCCTAGTGGCAAGCTAGAGACAAAGCTCTAATGTCTCTCATCAGTGCAACTTTATCTCCATCTGCACACTCTTTGGTCATTGGTCAGTCATTTGCTCATGGAATGTGGACTATTCTCCTCAAAAGGTACACTTGTGTCTCTCGCTCAAACATCATGAATCTGAAAAAGCAATTGCATGATGTTAAGAAAAAAATAGACATGATAACCCAATATTCGCAACGCATTAAAGAAGCAATAGATAAACTTGCAGCAGTGGGCACTCTTGTAGATGATGAAGACTTACTTCATATTGTGTTGAAAGGTTTACCTTTTGAATATGAATCTTTCTCTTTTGCAATGCTTACCAAAAATGAGTCTGTATCATTTGAAGAACTCCATGTTCTAATGATAACTTAAGAAGAACTTCTGAAGAACTCTCAAGCAAATTCCAAGGAGAATTCAATCATGGCAATGGCAGCCAACACCGCTCCATTCAACAACTCAGTCTCTCGCGGTGGTTTTAACAACTGAGGCTGTGGTTACTTCAACAATCGGGGCTGAGGCAATAACATGGGAGGTTTTTCTTCACGGGGTGGTTACAATCAGGGATACAATTAGGGATATACTCAACCTAATGGAGGGAACAATCAATCGAATGGATCCTTTCCCCCATCCTCACCAAATTTTCCCCAATCCAACCGTAATTTTTCCAACCATAACCCAAATTTCCCAATCTGTTAGATCTACAATAAACTCGGCCATACCGCCCTTGATTGCTACAATAGAATGAACTACTTTTACCAAGGCCGCCACCCACCTGCCAAACTCGCTGCCATGGCCTCCGCCATTTCTCATTCGCCTTCCACAAATTATTGGATCTTCGACACCGGTGCCATTGACCATTTTACCCCAGATTTAGCCAATCTCCCTGATTCCTCTCTCTACAATGACCCTCAGCTTGTTTCTGTTGGGAATGGGCAACAACTTCCTATCTCACACATCGGTAATGCTCAACTCTACACATCCTCTTATCTTTTTAAACTTAGAAATATTTTACGTCTTCCATCTATGACTTCTAATCTTTTGTCCATCAATAAATTTTGTCGTGAAAATCACTGTGCTTTTTACTTTGATTCTGATCATTTCCAAATACAGGATCGTCTCTCGGGGAAACCTCTCTACAAAGGCCTCAGTAGAGATGGTTTATATCCTCTTCACGATTTATCTCTTCCTCTTAGCTCATCACGTCAGTCCATTTCTCCCTCTGCTAGAGCTGCTTGCCTTCAATCTGTTTGTTCAACTTCTAGTCTCTGGCATGCTCGATTTGGTCATCCTCAAGATAAAGTGTTACGGCATCTTCTTAGTAATTCTGCCTCTCCCTCTGTTTCAATTGATTCCCAATTCTATCAACATTGTATTCAAGGAAAAATGACACAATTGCCCTTCTCTCATTCTAATACAAGTGCCTCTTTTCCTTTACAAATTGTGTACAGTGATGTATGGGATCCAGCCCCTATTACTTCCCTTAATGGTTTTCGCTATTATGTTTCTTTCATTGATGCATATAGTCGTTTTACATGGTTCTTTCCACTCAAAAATAAATCCCAAGTTCTATCATCTTTTATTCATTTCAAGAATACCATGGAAATCTTCTTGGTTCTACCATTAAGATTTTCCGTACTGATTGTGGGGGAGAATACTCCAAAAATACTTTTCAATCTTTTTGTTCTTCTCATGGTATTCTTCATCAATTTACTTGCCCACACACGTCACAACAAAACGGGATAGCCGAACGTAAACATTGACATATTGTTGATATGGCTCTTTGTTTAATTTCCCATTCTTCATTACCTTTTACATATTGGCCATATGCTTTTTCTACCGCGATTTATCTTATTAATCGCTTACCTTCCATAATACGCAATTATGTGTCACCTTGGGAAATTTTATTTGGTCACTCTCCGGATTATAAATCATTCAAAATTTTTGGTTGTGCGTGTTATCCTCTCTTATGTCCTTATAATTCCCACAAATTTAATCTTCGATCCACTCAATGTATTTTTCTTGGCTATGCTACTAATGCCAAGGGTTACCTTTGTCTTGATCCAAAGTCAAATCGTTTATACACTTCTCGTTATGTTGTCTTTGATGAAATACTTTTCCTTTCCATGACATTTCCCCTATTTCCACACCTTCCTCCTCTTCACATCCAAATCCATGGTTGAGCAATTTACTATTTTTGCAAGCCTGTTCTCATAATTCCATATTAGGCCCACATCCCTCTACCATATTACCCCACACTTCAATACTAGGCCCACATCCATCTACCATATTACCCCACACTTCCCATTTCGGTCCATAACTGTCCACTGTTTCCTAACCCAGTTCTTCACCTTCCTGCCCATGTCCAATACCCATTACCTCCACTTTGGCCCAAAGCCCATTACCTGAACCTCTCTTACCAAATCCTACACCTCAACCCATCCAACCCGTGCATCCTATAAGCCCATCTATACAACCCAATTCCCACATACCTGACCCTAATTCCTCATCTTCTTCCCTTGAGCCGCCTCCTTCCATACCAAATACCCATCCCATGACCACACGCTCCAAGTCTGGTATCTCCAAGAAAATAATTCTCCATACCACCACTACAACCCCTAAACCCGACTATCTTCAAACAGAACCTCCTACCCTCACTATTGCCTCTCAAATTCTTGAATGGACAGCCGCAATGCAAGCTGAGTTTGATGCTTTACAGCGTCAAAACACTTGGTCTTTGGTTCCACCTCCTTTTGGGCACAATATTATTGGCTGCCGCTGGGTCTACAAACTTAAAAGAACCTCTGATGGTTCCATTGCACGTTACAAAGCCCGCCTAGTCGCCAAGGGCTTTCGCCAGCAAGCCGGTCTAGATTTCGATGAGACTTTCAGCCCAATTGTCAAACCACCCACCATTCGCATTGTGCTCTCCTTGGCAGCCCAAAATCGTTGGCCTCTCCGCCAATTCGACATCAGCAATGCGTTTCTGCACGGATTTTTTAAGGAGGATGTATACATGGTTCAACCCCCAGGCTTTGTCAACTCTACTTCTCCTCATCATGTGTGTAAATTACACAAATCACTCTACGGCTTGAAGCAAGCACCGCGTGCCTGGTTTGAACGCTTCACCTCTCATCTTCTCACAATTGGTTTTATTGCTTCCACGGCAGATCCCTCATTGTTTGTGTTTTGTAATGGATCCACCTTATACCTTCTACTATATGTTGACGATATAATTTTGACTGGTAATCATCCTGCTGCTATTACTTCCCTTATCACTGCACTTGCCTCTACTTTTGAGTTAAAAGATTTGGGCCCTTTGCGTTATTTTCTTGGCCTTCAGATCGATTATAGCAGTGACTACTTGTTTGTGAATCAACGAAAGTATATAACTTTTTACCAAAAAAAAAACGAAAGTATATAACTGATTTGCTTTCCAAGTTCAATATGACAAGCTGCAAAGCTACCTCTACTCCATTTCCCATCTCTCACAATTACAAGCTTCATTTGAGGCTTTACTGTCTGATCCGACACAGTATCGTAGTCTTGTGGGTGCACTTCAATATGCAACTTTCACCCGACCAGATATTACTTATGCTGTTAATCAGGTCTGCCAATATATGCACAAGCCCACTGCCACTCATCTAGCTGTTGCCAACAAACGTATTCTAAGATACCTCCAGGGTACTTTGCATTTGGGCATTCGCTTCCAATCTAGTTCTCCAACACTCACTGCCTTCACTGATTCAGATTGGGCGGGTGACCCATATGATAAGCGCTTAACTACTGGCATTATTGTCTTCCTTGGCAATAACCCCATCACATGGATGTCTAAGAAACAGCATATTGTATCCCGGTCATATACTGAAGCCAAGTATCGGGCCCTTCCAACAGGAGTTGCAGAGCTTGCCTGGTTGCGTCAAGTCTTGTGTGACCTTGGCATTTTCTTACCCGCTGTCCCTGCTATTTGGTGTGACAACACTAGTGCCATTGCATTAGCATCTAATCCTGTTTTTCATAGTCGAACGAAGCATATTGAAGTTGACTACCACTTTGTGCAAGAACGCATTGTAAGGGGTGACCTGCATCTTCACTTCATCTCTACCGAAAATCAATTGGCTGATCTGTTTACTAAACCCCTTACCACGCAACGCTTCCTCAAGCTCACTTCCAAGCTCATGTTCTTGGCACCTACACATTCGCTTGAGGGGGGATATTAGAGTATACAGTTATTAGTTAACCAATTACCAAACTTGTAACCAATTCTGGTTATTATAACAGAATCTGGTATCCATTATTTACTGTTATTTCTTTGTCAGTTTCATCTACATCTGTCTATATATAGTGCTACTCTGTACACTTGTGAATACACACTGATTACATCATTCTTACTCTCAATCTCTTCTTATCTCTATCTTGAACCTCTCTCTCTCTTCTCTATTCTTTCAGTGCATACATCTAAAGATTTTTTTTGTGAGAGATGGGTGTGAATGTCAGAATGAGATTTGTTTGTTTGTTTGTTTGTTTGTTGGTGTGTGAGACAGATAGAAAATTAAAGACAAAGACAGAAGAGGAGGAGGGCATAGTCATAGAGTAGAGTAGAGTAGAGTATGGCATGTGTTTGCTTGTATTGGAGGGTAGGTGCGTGGGTTCACAGTGAGCCATGTATCCCAAAATCAATTGTGAAGAAAGAGGAGGATGAAAGATGATCCTTTAGTCACGTTTTGTTTCCGCTACACCAAATGTTTGTTTCTGGACTCATCACCGACTGCTTCCTGTAGTGTACTTTCCAATCGGCGTTCGTTCCATTCACCAGAATAGGAAATGGGTTCTGCTCATTTCTTGGCTGCCTATTCACTGCAAAAGGAAAAGATGTCCCATCACAAAATTGACCAACGGAATTGTCTGTGATTGGGAGTCTAATTAGTTGATTAATATGCTGGTTGAATTGCTGGATTTGTTTCAACCCACTTGGTTTCATATCAATTATTTATGCTTAAATTACTTGCTTAAAATAGCAATAGGATAAAACACTCTTTAATCCAACTGTTGCCATCAAGGAACCTGGATTGGTAAACCAGATAACAAGAGACAAGAGAAGTATTATTGGGGAGCAGGGTAGGCGAAACAAAATATTTTCTGTAGAAGAATGAATTATCTTGAATTTGTCATGTATCAAACAGCATTTTGTTTGTGAATTGTGATGGTGATTGACTATAGAAAATGGATGAATTCAAAAAAATTG
>BKZX01015509.1:0-16036 GCA_014362285.1 Fagus crenata
TTTTGTTTATTTTCCTTAGCCAAAATGATTCTAATAATGGAGGTAGCGAGCCTAAGATGATGTTAATATTGTACAATCTATGAACTTTTGTTTTCTTGTTCAACAACAACAACCTACTATTTGCCTTGCAATTAGGTTGTTATTGTAAACAGCTGGAATCAACAAGGGCATTGTGGGAACACGGAAACGCAATAGTGCTCAACTTTCGCGCGCAAGTTCCTCTTAAAGTGATTTACGTGCCCCAATACGACACGATGTCTACTAAAGCTAGGGAAGCACTTTTAGATGACATGCAAGTCACACTCTCATGCAATCAACATGCTTACCGTAATTCCACGTGGCAAAACAATAGTGATTTGCCGTTGTTTCTAGAATTTAACCATTATGTCACACTACAATAGTATCACTAAAATCTTGGCGTCATTGGTGCCCAATGTTATTGCAATCTTTGCTACGTGTCCCATAATATATTAAAGACCAGACAAAAGAGTTGGTGGGGTTTTTCTTCATAGTGAGACTTTTATTTCTTTTCAATTGTCAAGATAATGTATTAAAATGGTAGGATTTTGTTAACTATTGTTCTTAAGGTAATGATTAAAGAGTATTAATGAAGTTTTAATATTAAAATAATATAAAAATAACTTTTAAAAGTAATTTAGTCTTTTTATATATTATTTTAATATTAAAACTTCATTACTTCTTATAAAATAAAAATATTTAATACTCCTTAACCATTGTCCTAAAGACACTGATTAACAAAACCCTTAATAATTTATATGAAAATAATATTATTTTAATAATAATAATGTAGTAATACTTTGCTCTTTTATACGACTGTCACTTAGGATGTTATTAGTAGTAAAATAACGGTCATTTTAATATTTATATTATTACAAATGACTTCCTCACAAGACCAAAATTATCCCACAATAAGAAATACAATTAATTTTTTTAAACATTGATAAAATGGTTGATAGTTATTAGTTATAAAAGTAATTATACACTAATTACAATTTATGTTCCTAACAAATTATGAAAACTTGTCTCGATAATTATTTCAATAATAATCTCTCACATCATTAAAAACAATTATAAAACATTTTATCTTTAATATTATATTATTGTTCTAAAATATAATTTGCCGCAAGATGCGGCCAATATTACAAGTAGAACAAAAATCTAACAGCACAAGGAATGTCATTGGGTGTTTAATTGTTTATACAATTTTAGAGTTGATTGACTAGGATCGTGGTCCGCGGAGTATACGTCGTGCATTATTTTGAAGTCAAACCAATGCAGAAGGAAAATATAAACTTGTTTATTTATTACCATCACTGTCTTTGTGAGGGATTTCCACTAGACAAAGACCAAAAGATCAAGACAGAAAGAAAACAAACATATTGGCAGTTTGATCGTGATATCTGTCATAATGAGATTCCGTTTGATAACAATATACTCAATATAGTATTGAAATGTCTTATATATTATGCCTTAATTTATTCTTTAAAAAGAAAAAAAGTGAACCAAATAACCAATACCTTTATTTTATTCTTAAAAAAAAAATAACCTTTATTTTTTTTTACTAAGAATACCTTTAATTATTTTTGGGCTCAAATGAACCATTCCTATTAGTATTGACTTTAATGATAACTAGTATTGATATAAGCTTATGAATTGACAAGTCAAATTCATATGTATGTAATTTTTATTTTTTTTTGATAAGTCATATGTATGTATTAAAAGTGGAGAAATGCTTAGGCTAGTCTGGCAGTGAAAGAAGAAGAAAAGAAAAAAAAAAAAAAAAAAGGATGACACTATGACACCTACTAGGCTATTGTAGGGGTGTAAGCTTTACAGACACAACCGAGAAAACTGAAAGAACCGCAACTAACCGAACCACACCGCGCCAAAACCGATCTTAATAGGTGTAGGTGCAAATGCGTGTAATGGGAAAACCGCACTATAAGATGTAGGTGCATAAATCCGGAAAAAACTGCACCGCACCTCGCTGATTACACAGCTAGTAGTGGCGGAGCCACATTGCGCCTGGGCTAGGCTGTAGCCCAGCCAAAGTTTTTTTTTTTTTTTTTTCACAATTAGCCCACCCTGAAATTTTTTTCTACCTCCGCCCCTAACCGCTAATATATTATACTTGTATGCTAATTGTATATGCACGTGATGTTATGTCATATTTGTATGCTAATAGTATGTGAATGTTGAGATTGAGTTATATTTGTATAAGGATGGTATATATGTGCATGTTGAGATTGTAAATTATGATTCATTCTAAAAGATATGTATGTTATAATTTTTTTCTTTTTAAATATTCAGGTTGAGATTAGAAACTATGATTTATATTTGTATGTTATAGTTAGCCAAATTTTTGAATTACTGTAAAAGTGGATTTTTTAGATTAAAATTGACATTTGGGCTGGCCCAATCCGACCCAAATAAGTCCAACCCAAACCGCAAGACCGCACCTATATTGCACTGCGCCAAAACCGATCTTAATAGGCGTAAGTATAGGTACATATTGTTAAAGATAAAGCTCAACAGCAATCCTCAACAGAAGATATTCCTCAAGCAGCAACAAACAGATAACAACCGGATTAATAGGAGCTCAGTTTCACTTTGTATTTATCTCAACATCTATTGTACTTATCATTATTTTGTCAATATAAATATACTCATCCCTTGACCTGATTGAGGCAAGGCAGAAACATTCAGTAAAATACGAAGAATAAACTTCTACATGGTATCAAAGCCTCACTGACCTCTGTCTACCTTTTTTTCCCCTTCCCTCTTTCTCTTAGACCTTTCCTCAAACACCATGTCTACATCCTCTACCACTGATTCCGCAACATCATCCTCTCTTCCCATTCCTCTCACATATATCCATCATCTCATCACCCTCAAATTAACAAGAGAAAATTATCTCTTATGGAAAGCTCAAATCATACCTTACTTAAAGGGCCAACACTTGTATGGTTTCCTTGATGGGTCACGGCCTGCTCCTTCCCAAGCCACGGCCTCTGCTGCAACTCCAGCTCTGCCTGAGTCCGATCTTCAAGCTTGGCACATACAAGATCAAATGATCTTAAGTGCCCTTATTTTCTCTCTCTGAAACTGTATTGGCCCACGTTGTCAATTGTCGCACATCCCGCGAAGTCTGGCTCTGCCTTGAGAAAATGTTCACCTCTCAATCCCGAGCGCATCAGATGCAACTCCATCATCAGATCTCCACCTTAAAGAAAGGTGATTCTTCTATTGCAAATTACTTTCATAAGTTCACCACTCTGGCTGACACTTTGGCTGCCATTGAAAATCCTCTCTCTGATTATCAGCTTGTCTCCTTCTTCATGAATGGTCTTGGATCTGAATATGACTCAATGGTTACTTCTATTCAGACTCACTCTCGCCCCTACAATCTTGATGATCTCTATGGTTTATTCCTCTCCCATGAGCTTCGTCTTGCTCAAAACCAACCCACTGTGGACCTCTCCCATGCCTCGGCTCATTATGTCACTCATTCCTCCTCTCATCGTGACAGCAACAACAGTGGCAGGGGTGGTGCTCGAAATAACTTTGGTCCAACCCGTGGTTCCTTCTCCAATTCTCAACGGAATCACCGGGGTCGTGGGCGTGGTCGAAATAACTCCAACAGACCCGTGTGTCAAGTTTGTCACAAACCGGGTCATGCTGCTCTGACTTGCTATCACAGGTTTGATAATTCTTATACTGCTAAATCTCCACAACAAATGCACGCCTTATATGCAAGTCCTCAGGCAGCTTCTGATCTCAACTGGTACTCTGATTCTGGTGCTACCCATCACCTTACTAATGATCTGGCAAATCTCAATGTTCGTGCTGAAGAATACACTGGCTCTGAGGGTATTCGTGTTGGCAATGGTAAATCTCTTCCGGTTAAACATATTGGGACCACCCAATTTTCTACACCTACCTCCACTTTTTTATTGAATGATGTTTTACATGTTCCACAAATTTCAAAAAACCTGATTTCTGTCCATAAGTTTACCAATGATACTAACACTTTAATGGAATTTCACCCCTCTTTCTTTAATGTGAAGGATCTGGACTCCCGGAAGCTTCTGGTACAAGGGGCGAGTAAAGATGGGTTGTATCCATTCCCTGTTTCCTCCAACAAAAATCCACCTCGATTTGCTCTTCTTGGTGAACGTGCCTCTCTTCAGCAGTGGCATTCGAGATTAGGTCATCCAGCTTTTCGTTTAGTTTCTCACATTATTTCAAAATTTGGTCTTCCTGTATTTAAAAATAAATCTGAACTTTTTTGTTCAGCCTGTCTTAGCTCAAAAAGCAAGCAACTTCCCTTTTCCCTCTCTAGTTCAGAAATAAAATCTCCATTGGATTTAATTTATAGTGATGTGTGGGGTCCATCACCCATTCTTTCTCGCACTGGTTTTCGTTATTATATTTCTTTTTTAGATGCCTATAGCCGTTACACATGGCTTTTTCCAATGCGCCATAAAAATGATGCTCTTCCAATTTTTATTAAATTTCAAAAGTATACTGAACGATTTTTTAATTGCAAAATTAAATCAATCCAGTCTGATTGGGGTGGTGAATACCGCTCCCTCAATAAATACTTTGAAAATTGTGGCATTATTCATCGTGTTTCTTGTCCTCACACTCACCAACAAAATGGTGTCATTGAACGCAAACACCGTCATCTTGTTGAAACTGGCCTTGCATTATTATCTCATGCCAGTGTTCCTCTTCGTTTTTGGGAAGATGCTTTCCAAACTGCATGTTATCTAATAAATCGTCTTCCCACTCCACTCATTAACAATATGTCTCCTTTTGAAAAATTATTTCATACTAACCCTGACTACTCTTTTCTCAAAACCTTTGGCTGTGCCTGCTGGCCAAATCTTCGTCCCTATAATTCTAATAAACTATAACCTCGCTCCACTTCATGTGTCTTTCTAGGTTATAGTTCTCTACATAAAGGGTACAAATGCTTCCACATTTCTTCTGGGCGTATGTATATTTCCCGTCATGTTGTTTTTCTTGAGTCTCAATTTCCATTTCAAAACTCCCCTATCTCTCCTTCTGATAGTCCTTCCATACTTGGCTCTCCATTGGGATTACAACCCATCATTACACGGCCTGTTCTCAGAAGTGCTCCTGAAGCCCCTTTCACTGCTCCACATCACATTAATTCCCCAATAGAATCTGCCCCTACACAGCCAGCCTCAAGCCCACCCACTCACACGGCCCAATCTCCCAATATGGACCCAGCCCCATCTCATTTAGTCTCAACCCCACAACCCACGGCCCAAGCCCATGAACCCAAAACCCAAATAAATCCCCCTGCCCTAGAAAACCCGAATCCCCTGCCCTCATCTCCACCGTCCTCAAACCTAGAAAACCCCCCGCCCCTCATCTCCACCGTCTCGTCCCCTACCCAACCTCCTCTACAAAACCCAACTCACCCCATGACTACCCGTTCCAAGAACAACATAACCCAGCCCAAAACCTTCACCGACGGCACCATCCGTTATCCCATACCCAGGGCCCTTCTTGCCGAAGCCCATCCTAACCCCGACTCCGTTGAACCGTCATGTTTTACCACTGCCACCAAGAACCCTCACTGGCGGCGTGCTATGAATGCCGAATTTGATGCCCTCATCAAAAATGGTACATGGGTTCTCACTCCTCCAAGACCGAGCCAAAATTTAATCGGCTGCAAATGGGTATACCGGATCAAACGCCATGCCGACGGCTCCATTGAGCGATACAAGGCTCGCCTAGTGGCTAAAGGGTTTCACCAACAACCGGGTATTGACTATGGCGAGACTTTCAGTCCGGTCGTCAAACCCACTACGGTACGTACTGTTCTTTCTATTGCTCTTTCTGCGGGTTGGCTAATTCGGCAAATTGATATACAGAATGCATTTTTACATGGTAACTTGTCTGAGGAAGTTTTTATGCATCAACCACCTGGGTACAGTCATCCTTCATTCCCCGATCATGTTTGCCAATTGAAAAAGGCTCTTTATGGCCTCAAACAAGCCCCACGGGCTTGGTTCTCTCGGTTAAGTACTCGTTTGATTGAATTGGGTTTTCATGGTTCTCTCTCTGATACTTCCTTATTTATCTACAAGTCCAGTATCTACACAATGTTCATTCTGATATATGTTGATGACATAATAATCACTAGCTCTAGTACTCTTGCTATTGATAATTTACTGTCATCTCTACAACATGACTTTGCTGTTAAAAATTTGGGATCACTGCATTATTTTTTGGGCATCGAAGTCATTCGAAACACTGCTGGAATTCTATTGTCTCAAAAACGGTACATCTTGGATATTCTCACACGCACACATATGCTTGAGGCCAAACCTGTAAGTTCTCCCATGGCATCCTCTGCAAGCTTATCTGCTCATGAAGGTGAACCGTTTCCAGATCAGACTCTCTTCCGTAGTACTGTTGGTGCACTCCAGTATTTGTCACTTACACGTCCGGACATTGCCTTTGCTGTCAACAAGCTCTCCCAATTCATGCACAAGCCCACTCTTCTCCACTGGCAGTCAGTCAAACGTCTCCTGCGTTATCTCAAGCATACTCTCACCTATGGCCTTCAAATATTCAAATCCTCATGCTTAGACCTTCAAGCATTTTCTGATGCTGATTGGGCTGGCAGCAAGGATGACCGTCGCTCCACTGGCAGCTTTTGTGTTTTCTTGGGCAAAAATCTCATTTCATGGAGCTGTAGGAAGCAAGCCACTGTTGCCCGATCTAGCACAGAGGCCAAGTATAAAGCCCTTGCCAACACTGCTGCTGAAATCAAGTGGTTTCAGTCCTTACTCCATGAGCTTGGATTACCACTTCGGTCTACTCCTGTACTTTGGTGTGATAACATTGGTGCCACCTATTTATCCTCAAATCCGGTTTTTCATGCACGCACCAAACATGTGGAGATTGATTTCCATTTTGTTCGTGACATGGTTGCTGCCAAACAACTTTCAGTTCGCTTTATCTCCAGTCAGGATCAGCTAGCTGATCTGCTCACCAAGCCTATCTCCCCCTCTCGGTTTGCCTTACTTCGGACCAAGCTCAACGTTCTCCCTATACCGTTGGGCTTGAGGGGGAGTATTAAAGATAAAGCTCAACAACAATCCTCAACAGAAGATATTCCTCAAGCAGCAACAAACAGATAACAACCGGATTAATAGGAGCTCAGTTTCACTTTGTATTTATCTCAACATCTATTGTACTTATCATTATTTTGTCAATATAAATATACTCATCCCTTGACCTGATTGAGGCAAGGCAGAAACATTCAGTAAAATACGAAGAATAAACTTCTACACATATAATAGGAAAACCACACTATAAGATGTAGGTACATAAATTCGGAAAAAACTGTACTGCACCTCACCAATTACACCCCTAGGCTATTGACGTTAAGAGGAGTTTTTTTTTTTTATGAAAAAAAAGGGACTCGCACGTGCAGTTATTGTCCCAACCCACTAATGTACTTTTTAACTTTTGTCAAAAGTCTTCTTTTTTTCTTTATATATAAAGTTAAACTAGATTTTATTGGATGAGCTAGGACTCCCCGGGTCGATTGAGAAGAAGAAGAAAATGTCTGGCAGAGAGATCAAGAGAGAAGAAAGAGACGAGAAGAATAAGAAGTAACAATTCAAAAGTGAGGCACAGGCATAGCAGTGGCAAAGAAACGACTACCTCTACCTCTACAACATCATATGGTTTAAGAAGTTTTGCTAAAGAAACATCATTGAAGGGAAAGATGATACCTAATCCTAGCCCTTCAAGTACTCGGAAATCTGAGCGTCTTGAGAAGTGGACACTAACTCCTACATTCAAGAGGAAATCTTAGAGAATTGAGAAGAAGGGGATGCTGAGTCTTCTAAGAAGATCTGATAAGGGTAATAAGCTTTTCGGATCAACTTCTTCTGGTTCAAAAAAATTTAATAAAAGCTTAAGCTCATTAGGTATGATGCTGAAAAAGGAAATAAAGGTAAAGAGCGTAAAACGGTTGATACTGGAAACTAAAGAGGTAGGCAAAAGTGAAAGAGAGGATGAATCTTTACCGCTGAAAAAAAATGCTAATGGATGCTCATGTTTATAAGGCATTGTTCAAAAAACAGCCAAAGAAGGTTATAGCAGCAGCAGGTAAATGAGTTTTCTCATTGCCCGCTCTTCTTCAATTTACTTTTTGATTATTCTTTCTTTAACGTCATGTCGTCATGCTCTTTCTGTTAAGTAAGTCTATTGCAATTACAAGGCATTAAGGTCCACGAGTAATTGTGATGGTTATAAATTCCAGTTCTCTTATGAATTATGATATAACAGCTCTATAATAGCAACATCTGTTTTGTGTGCTTGTGTAAAACTATATTGTTTTAAGAAAAAATGCTGAATAAGTTATCTTACTCATTCGTACTCTTTTCTGTTTGAGTTGTAGCTCTTCATGGAGAGCAGATTAGACTGAACAATTTCTCTCAAGGAGGTAGCAGCAATTGTGTGGGTGAAGTTGATGGGGGTGACGAATGCAGTAAAAGGAAGGAGGAAGTGAGAGAAGAATCTTTTGGAAGAGCTTTAATAGGATCAAATTCTGGTGTATATAAATTGGCAAAGGAAACATTAGAAGATAACCATGGAGTGGAATTGTCCCACCCAAGCCAGAGGCATAGCTGTGCGGATGAAACTTGCAGGTTTGGTGATGGAGATGGCATTGAAGTTTCTCAGAGTGGCGATTCTTTGTCATCCTATGATGCTATGGCCAAAGAGATGAGTGATAATCCTGAAAGGGTACAGGTAGATTCCTTTGTAAAGGAAAAGTTGCAAAACCCCGAATTGATAGATTCCACATTGAAAAGAGGGTTACTTGACGATGATTTGGGAAAGTTTCAGGGAATCATACCTCTAATTAGAAAAAGAAAGTCAGTGGAAATGGATGTTGATGCTTATGCAATAATTGCAAGTAAAGATACTTGCATTCCAATTGTTAATGCCATTTCTTCATCGCCTCCTGCATGTGAAAGAAACGATCTTGTTGAGACTTGTGGCACATGTTTTAAGAGGCAAAGGTACTTATGAAAAAAAAAAAGAAAAAAAAGAGTTTTAATAGGCAAGGGTGCTTATGTGCTTATTTGTTATCCATCTTTTGTATGGGTGGTAGTTTGCTAAATTCTTATTAATGATGTCAATCAATGTACTTAAATGTATATATGTTTGCTGATGGTTCTGGAAGATCAGTGGACTACTAACACCTGAGCCGATGGATGGAAGACCTGCAAGAACAAAGAGGTTGATCGGAATTAGCACTGGTTTTGGGCCGGCCAAAGAGCCTCCGATGCCTTTTTCAGTAAGGATTCCCAGAAAAACTTTTAGAGTGTATTTCTGTAGTGGAAAAGTACTGTGTATACCTGAAATTGGAGAGATAATGGCCTTTTATATTGTCTGGACATGACACATGGTCTTCTAGACCCTTTCGGATTTGGGGACACGTGGTGACTTAATGGCCCTTTGATTTTGAAGACCATTGCGCGTTTGTAGGGTAGTTGCTGGGCGACGCTGCGAGGCCTTGTGCCCCAAGATTCGCAGAGAGCGCCTGTCAAGGTGAAGGCTCGACTCGATGAGCTGTCTTGCGATAATCTCGTGACAGATAAGGGGTGAGTCATCGACAACTGGGATAAGGGACGATAGATGGTAGGTCGTTAATTCAGCTTGGACATTAGACGGTCGTCAGCTTTCTCGGAGGTTAGACAATTGTCAATTTCTGACTTAAGGAAAGGTTGATAAACATTCCCTTCAGTTGCCCCCCTATTCCGTGGTTGTTTGTGTAGACGACCTTCGGAATATAAAAAGTTAAGGACAAAAAAGAAAATTTCACCCGCCTTTCGCGTTGAGTGTCGTGACCATAATGGGATGGGACGGTTTTCAATTCTTGGGACACGTATCAACCTTGTGCTAGACGCACGCACCAAGGCCCAACCATCCCTTAAAACACCAAAACCCTCATTTACTTCGTTTTTTCCCCATTTCTTTCAAAAAACCAGATTTTTCCTTTTCTCTCTCTTCTTTCTTTCTTGGAGTTTCGCTATTTCACAGAGGCTTCACTCCGGTGACTTTTCTTTTATCGGTAATTTCATCTTTTCCCTCTTTTGTTTCTTTTTTCTTTTCTTGCATTCTCGTCTGTTTCTTTCACGTTCTTTAAATAGTTGAGGAGTAAAATGGGTATTCTTTTCCCTCTTTTTTTATTTTTTATTTTTTATTCCGGTAAGTCTTTGCAGCGAGGTTGAGTTCAGCGTTGCCCCTAGGAACTTCATTTTGAGTCTTTATGGCTCTGAGTGAGGATGCCTCCTCGGAGTCATCATCTTCTCGTGAGAGGGAGTCACTAGTGGTAATATCCGGATCTGAGGATTCTGGTGACTAGGGAAGGTCTTCCGACACCATGGAATCGTCTACATCAGACTCCTCGTCCCAAAGAACCAATTTACCTGTTTTATGTAGAGACGTACCTAGGGCCTTCATAGCTGAGGGAATATCTTCCTCGCTTGTCAAGAAAGACATTGGAAGGTTGAGGGGATGCTACCAGATCCCCAAGGACATAGTGCTCAGATTGCCAGAAAATGGTGAATGGGCATGCTCGTCCAATGGGGAGGATGTCGTCCTTTATGAGGACATTTAAGTCACTGGTTTAAGACTACCTTTCAGACTTTTTGAAAGGGGGCTTCTCCACCGTCTTGGATTAGCTCAGAATCAACTAAATCCCAACGCTTTGCGTCTTGTGATTGGCCTTCAAGTTCTCTAGAAGATAGTCAGTGAAAGGGAGAATGAATTAACTGTTGACGAGTTTCTTTTTTGCTACAAATTGACATACATGGCTGTTTCACCGGGGATTTGGGGTTTTACACGTCACAAAGGCTCTTTGAGACTTATTTCGGACCTTCCTCAATCCAATCGGAGTTGGAAACCAAAATTTTTCTTCTTGTGTAGGGATAATTGGGAGTTTTCCCTTGAGGAGGCAATAGACAAGGATCCTTGTGGCCTTCGTTGGTCATGGGGAGTTCCTCCAACTAATGGTGCAATTTTGGCTTTCTAGGTATTTTTCTAGTGTTGACGATCTTCTAAGATTTTATCTCATGAGTTCTAACTTTCTTTTTTAGCTTTTCTTCGCCCTTCCTTATCCGAACGGTTGAAAAGGCGCATTTCAAGAGTTATAAATCATCAGAGGGAAAGATTGGAAAGATTGGTTGACCTTCTGTCCTCGTCAAGCTTGGCGTAGTGGTCCTTAGGTCTAGAGTCCAGTTTGTAAGTTAAGAAGGCAATCAAATCTTATACTCCCAGTAAGTGACTTGCTTCTATTACCCTTCTTAAATTACTCTTACATAGTTCTCGCTTGACGACCTCCTACGTTGTAGGGATGACGACTAGGGCTGAACGCAAATGACTGAGGGAGGTGGCACAAAATTTAAAAGATCTTTCTTATGCGGATGCGCTTTTTTCTAAGAAAGCAAAAATCGGGAAAAAGGCGATCACTGGAAAGCAAACCAATACCAAGAAGGAGGGTAACACGGGGAAAAAAGGGCATCAAAGTAAGACCCTTCCTTCTGCTAAGATTGTTAAGGCATCCGAGAAAGTTCATGTGTACCATGAAATTCCCCCTTCTCTAAGTGCATCAAAGGGGAAGGGGGTGGCATTTGAGGAAGTCAATCCCACTATTTACAACAGTACGTCTCGAGCGATGCAAACAGTGAATGAGGCATACGAGAAGGTTGACCTGGAGATGTATGATCTGATCGGTAATATGGACCTTCTCCGTATGTCAATTCAGGATTCGTTGAAGGTCAGCTTCTCCCCTTTTCTTTTTTATTTCAAAAATATTTTACTTTTTGTAAAATATTCTCATTGTCCAGGCTGCAGGACAAATGTTTGTTGTTGGCACCAAACTTCACTCATCGGAGGATGAGTGTGAGAAGCTTAAAGCCAAGCTAAAAGAGGCCCAGACCCAAATCCTTGCTCATAAGAACATAGTGGAAGGCTTTAATGCTGAAAGAGAGACTTTGAGGAGTCAGATGAAGGGTTTGGAAGCCGATCTTCAGAAGAAGGACGACCTTCTTTCCTTTCTAGAAAAAGATCGCAATGAGCTGTTGGGCAAAGCTGAAGCTCTTTAAGGGGAAATCTAAAACGCAAAGAAGACAGCCATTCTTGAATTCAAATCTTCTGAGGATTATCAAGACGACACTCGTCGTTTTTATGTTGGGGGTTTTGAACATTTCAGGAAGAGAGCTGCTCTTGCTTTTGGAAGTGCTTAAGATTAGTCTATGGTGAAGATATTCGATGATGAGGACACCACTGCTGTGGAAGAGGATAGTGAGAATGAGGAGGAAGAGGATGACGTCCAATTTGAAAGCCTAAGAGAGCCACGGACCGAAGTATTTGGCTCCAATCACGGTTAAGCTACCCATCTCCGACTGACGGTGGCTGTTCTGACCTTCCTCTGGTTCACGAAAGCCAGGTATTTCTCATCCTCATTCCAGATCTTAAATTTTGCCTATTTTTGCTCCGATTTGGTTGTGGAATGTCTTGAAATCCAATCGTGGTGTTGCTGTATTAGGGATAATTTCTGGAATTAATTTTTGTAGAAAAAATTAAATTCAAGAGAGTAGCAAGAATTAATACCAGAGAAAAAATATTTCCGGCAACTATTATCATAAGAAATAAGGAGGAAATGGAGAGATCTCTTAAAACTAAATATGAGAGAATAGCTAAAACAGTAGAAGAAACCCGGAAACAAGGGAAGTTAAAAACTATTGCATGCGAGGTATCCTTAACACAAAATGGGGAGAAGGAAACGTGGAACCTTGAATATTAAAAAATAAAAGTGCAAATATCATAAGATATGAAAAAAAGGGGAAGACGATACTCCGAGAAAATTAGAGAAAGAGAAGAAGAAGAAAAGGTCTGGTAGAGAGATCAAGAGAGAAGAAAAAGATGAGAAGAAAAAGAAGTAACAATTCAAAAGTGAGGCACAGGCATAGTAGTGGCAAAGAAACGACTACCTCTGCCTCTGCAACATCATATGGTTTAAGAAATATTGCTAGAGAAACATCATCGAAGGGAAAGATGATACCTAATCCTAGCTCTTCAAGTACTCGGAAATCTGAGCGTCTTGAGAAGCGGACACTAACTCCTACACTCAAGAGGAAATCTCAAAGAATTGAGAAGAAGGGGATGCCAAGTCTTTTAAGAAGATCTGATAGAGGTAAGAAGCTTTCCGGGTCAATTTCTTCCGGTTCAAAAAAATCTAATAAAAGCTCAAGCTCATTAGGTATGATGTTGAAAAAGGAAATAAAGGTGAAAAGTGTAAAACAATTGATACTGGAAACTAAAGAAGTAGGCAAAAGTGAGAGAGGATGAATCTGCTCGTGCTTATAGGGCATTGTTCAAAGAACAGCCAAAGAAGGTTATTACAGCAGCAGGTAAATGAGTTTTCTCATTGCCCGCTCTTCTTCAATTTACTTTTTGATTATTCTTTCTTTAACGTCATGTCGTCATGCTCTTTCTGTTAAGTAAGTCTATTGCAATTACAAGGCATTAGGGTGCATGAGTAATTGTGGTGGTTATAAATTCCAGTTCTCTTATGAATTATGATATAACAGTTCTATAATAGCAACATCTGTTTTGTGTGCTTGTGTAAAACTATATTGTTTTAAGAAAAAATGCTAAATAAGTTATCTTGCTCATTCGTACTCTTTTCTGTTTGAGTTGTACCTCTTCATGGGGAGCAGACTAGGCTGAACAATTTCTCTCAAGGAAGTAGCAGCAATTGTGTGGGTGAAGTTGATGGGGGTGACGAATGCAGTAAAAGGAAGGAGGAATTGAGAGAAGAATCTTTTGGAAGAACTTTAGTGGGATTAGATTTTGGTGTACATAAATTGGCAAAGGAAACATTAGAAGATAACCGTGGAGTGGAATTGTCCCACCCAAGCCAAAGGCATAGCTGTGCGGATGAAACTTGCAGGTCTGGTGATGGAGATGGCATTGAAGTTTCTTAGAGTGGCGATTCTCTGTCATCCTATGATGCTATGGCCAAAGAGATGAGTGATAATCCTGAAAGGGTACAGGTAGATTCCTTTGTAAAGGAAAAGTTGCAAAACCCCGAGTTGATAGATTCCACATTGAAAGGAGGGTTACTTGACGATGACTTGGGAAAGTTTCAGGCAATCATACCTCTAATTAGAAAAAGAAAGTCAGTGGAAATGTATGTTGATGCTTATGCAATAATTGCAAGTAAAGATACATGCATTCCAATTGCTGATACCATTTCTTCATCGCCTTCTGCATGTGAAAGAAATGATCTTGTTGAGACTTGTGGCACATGTTTTAAGAGGCAAAGGTACTTATGAAAAAAAAAAAAGAAAAAAAAAAAGAATTTTAATAGGCAAAGGTGCTTATGTGCTTATCTGTTATCCATCTTTTGTATGGGTGGTAGTTTGCTAAATTCTTACAATTAATGATGTCAATCAATGTACTTAAATGTATATATGTTTTCTGATGGTTCTAGAAGATCAGTGGATTGCTGACACCTGAGCCGATGGATGGAAGACCTGCAAGAACAAAGAGGTTGATTGGAATTAGCACCGGTTTGGGGCTGACCAAAGAGCCTCTGATACCTTTTTCAGTAAGGATTCTTAGAAAAACCTTTAGAGTGTATTTCTGTAGTGGAAAAGTACTATTCATACCTGAAATTGGAGAGATAATAGCCTTTTATATTGTCTGGTCATGACACGTGGCCTTCTAGACCCCCTCGGATTTGGGGACACATGGTGACTTAATGGCCCTTTGATCTAGAAGACCGTTGCGCATTTGTAGGGTAGTTACTGGGCGACGCTGTGAGGCCTTGAGCCCTTAGATTCGCGGAGAGCGCCTGTCGAGGTGAAGGCTCAACTCGATGAGCTATCTTGCGATAATCTCGTAACGGATAAGGGGTGAGTAATCGACAATTGGGATAAGGGACGATAGATGGTAGGTCGTCAATTCAGCTTGGACATTAGACGGTTGTCAGCTTTCTTGGAGGTTAGACAGTCGTCAATTTCTGACTTAGGGAAATGTTGATAAATATTTGCTTCAGTTGCCCCCTATTCTGTGGTTGTCTGTGTAGACGACCTTCGGAATATAAAAAGTCAGAAACAAAAAAGGAAATTTCACCCGCCTTTTGCGTTGAGTGTCATGGCCATAATGGGATGGGACGGTTTTCAATTCTTAGGACACGTGTCAACCTTGGGCTGGACGCACGCACTAAGGCCCAACCATCCCTTAAAACACCAAAAACCCTCCTTTACTTCGTTATTTCCCCCTTTCTTTTAAAAAACCAGATTTTTCCTTCTCTCTGTCTTCTTTCTTGCTTGGGGTTTCGCTATTTAAACCTTAGATGTAAAGGATATATAATTTTATCATTTTTAAAACAAAAACAAAAATTGTCCAGAAAAATTGATGCACTCTTCAATCCATGGACACCTTATTTAAAAAAAAAAAGGTTGAAAATATGAAATCTCCCCACTACTCACTCACAGTTACTAATTTGTTCATTTATTTACAATATATTTGGATATTGGTGAATAAAAAATATTAAAAAATTAAAAGTGATAAATAGAAAAAGTCTCTAAACACTCACGTAGCGCGTGTGAAGAGGCTAGTGATAATTACGCAATCAATAGGATAATTTTTAGGGTCTATGCTATTTGATACCATTATTTAATAAAAACTTAAATGATTTTTTATACGTACGTCAATTTTACTTCAGAAGAACACAATAATTTTTCAAACTTAACATGAAATAATGTTTGCGCTCTAGCACTATAAAATAAAGGGGCATGTATGAAACGGGTTTCCTAAATATTACTGGCTGAATTTGGAATAAAAATCACAAATATTAATAGGTTTGAATTTTGAAATAGTTTTGGGAATATATTATATAATTGATTCGGCTTTATAAAGGTTTCTCTCAATTGGGTGC
>BKZX01015510.1:0-17342 GCA_014362285.1 Fagus crenata
TAGATTTTAGACCAACAAATCAGCTTATTCAATATATAGATGACATACGTACATAAAGAACACAGTCTGTCAGCATAAGCTATGATAAACTTCAACATTACCCAACGAGTAATTGACATTTATAATTTAATTTAAGGGGTTAACCACCTTCACGGTGATAAATCAACAGAAAATATTCTTAAATAAAATTTGGAAGTTAACATTTATTAATGTCCAATTGGTCTTGTTAGGCCTTTCCCCATAGGGTAATTCTACAGTACCCATGTGAGTACCGTACCTCTAATAGATAAAATCTCATATTAATGGTACCAATGTCACATATTATGGTACCTACTATTTTTATTTCTTATTTAAATTAATATATATAAAAAATCAGATAGTACCAATATCACATTGGATAGTACCAACATTATATATGAAGGTACTTATATCACATTTGATGGTACCAATTGAGTGGGTACCATACCCACAAAAAAAGTGTGGGTATTGTAGAATGACCCTTCCCCATATACAGAGAAGGCATGAGCTGAAGTTATAAAACAGCTTGAAAATTAGGTAAGCTAACAAAGATGGATATCGATTGCATCTTAATCAAATTCAAACTACAAGATATACCAAAGACACGTCCAATATCATTTAACCTTTTAATGTAATTAAGGCAAGAATATTATTGCTGCTAATAGTTTATACAAAGAAATTAAATAATTTTGGAAATGGACTATCCAAAGTCCAAACAGAGAGAAGTCTCAACGCCCTACAGAAATTAAACTATAGTTCAATCAATATAATCACTCGTCTAATGTTCTTCCTTGATGAAAACCAACTACAGTAATTTTAAGGAAAGACATGAAGGCATTAGTTACAGAATGAAATTATTACAATTCTTGATTAAACTGTGCATCAGCATCACATAGTCCTAATACAAATACTTAAAAAGACTAGTCGCAAGTCCGCGCAATGCGCGGAAAACTTCCAATGACATGTAATAACAAAAAACATAACTATGACCCTATACAGTTTTATTCACAATGACATACAACTTAAAGCTCCTAGGTGAATACAACAATAAAGAATAAACAAAGAAACCAAAGGAGAAAGAACGCACCTTTGAAACTCAAACAACAATAAAACCATAGGAAGCACAGGGAAACTAAAAAAAAACCCACCACAAGATTTAAATAGGAAATTGGGAGTGCAATTAATTGTAGAGATGAAGAGGTCGGGAGTTCAAGAGATGAGAGGGAGAGAAAGGTAGATGGAAAGATGAGGTAATTACTTGGGGAGATGAAGAGGTTAAGGAGTTTAAGAGGTGAGAGGGAGAGAGAGGTAGATGAAGAGATGAGGTAAAAGAACAGCCATGAGAGAGAATTTTTTTTTTTGAATAAAAGTGTGAGAGAGAATTAAATAGAGGGAAGGGAAAGGTGAAAGTGTGTGGTAGCAGAAAATATGACGTGGAAGTATTTGGAGAAGCTTAAAAAATTTCTCTCAGCTTCAGCTTTTAGTTTATACTAGTCGCAAACCTGTGCCATGCACGGGAAAGCTACCAAATATAATATTTAAAAAAATAAACCTTATATCTAACTAAACTGAAAATTGATCAAAGAAAATTAGAGTTTTACTTAAACTCAATATCTAAGGTGATATTAACAGAGAAAATCAGGAGCACTAATTATGCAACAACAACAACAACACACCAATTCGCTTGCTACCAATTATATTTAGCACTGTATTCAAGAACACATGTTTGGCTTAGCTCCAAACATTCACTATCCAAGAAAGCACAACCATGAACCCCTATATCTTGGACTTCAAAGTGCCTGGTTCAATCCCAATAGCCCCTGTATTGTTATGTTCATTCTTATCCATTATAAGACAGGGTTTTTGTCCCACTGGCTAGAAAAGTCACCGGCATTCCCACTGGAATTCCCTGAAAGCAAAATCAAGAAACAAAAAATTATGAGTGCTTTTTCAATATTTTTTTAGTGATCTTCGAAAGAGAGATGAAAAGTAAGATAAAGTAACATATATTGATAAGAGAAAGAGAACCGGGTAACCAATATATCAGATTGTGGTTTTAAAGAGGCAGGTCTAAGCCACCTCTTTGGGCCCAATCTGGGCTTGAGGAAAGGATTCTTATTTGATTTTCATGACTTAAAATATTCCAAGGCTTCATGATTATTGTATGTATAGTCCTGATTCACTGCTGCTATCAATGGAATGCACCCACAGGCCACAACTTCGTTGGTAGTTAAGAACATGAGCCACTCAAAATGTAATTTGTTGTCTTTGATCAAACAAATTTGAACTTATCCTGTCCTTGAGAAAATAAACAAAAACAAAAAGTGATTAGAATTCGGATTTTATCATTGCAATAGTTGAATTCCCCTTTTTTTATAAATATTATTAGTTTCTTTAATATTTCTATTTTGTTTTTTCATTTGTCAATTCATAATCAGTGTGATATTTATATTTTTCCATTTTATGAATTGTCTTCATGATGTACATATCTAGGATTGAAGGGATGTTATACTATTTGACTCCTTTGTAGTTGTCTAGGCAGTTGGCTGAAAACAATCCCAAGATTAATGCTTGCCTGCAGAATAAAGATATGGTTAAAAATCTTAATAAGGCTCAGCAATATAGACTGGTGAGGGAGTAGTGGCCAAGGAGGCCAACACATTACCACAACTGCTTTCAGAGGGGAAGGCAACTCAAATCGAAACGAACCCACCTCCCATCATATGCGACAAACTGGAATTCTATTGAGTCATCCATTTTCTTCATTGTACTGCTCAGTGCAGCAGGTTCCATTCACAATCGTATATAAATAGAGAACTTTTAAAGTAATGAGTTTTTGTGTGTAATAGGTAAAGCAAATGCATCGATTAAGGGGAAAGTTTTGGCAGAGTTGAGATTTATTTTGCGGAGAAACATATGATTGAATTCTTCAATGACTAAAGTTTATATGACTTTAGGTTCTATCACTTTGTACAATTTACACAACTACACTGTAACTAAATTATGCAATTAAGTTCGCTTTGATTTCCATTGTAGTTTCAAGAAGTAATATTGGCTTCATGGCTTGTCATGTAAAGCTAGAAACTTGTTTGGTGAGAATATTTTATAAACAGGAATATATATTGATAAGAGAAAGAGAACCGAGTAACCAAAATATCAAATTGTGGTAACTAATCAATCATAGAAACATTATGACAAACGTATTGAGAGCAACATTCCTTGATCATAAATTCAGACTTCAGAAAAAGTATAAACAAATGAAAAAAATAAAAAATCTGAAGATTATTTCAATCATTTGAGAGCAAAATTATTTCAATTCTGAAGATTTGCTTACTTCAACATGCTCAATCCCATCCACCAACTTATCCTTTTTCCTCATATATCTGTCAGTTGTAACCAATAGCTGGTAGGAGAAGAGACATTACTTTTATTAATTTAAATAACAAAAACATTAAACAATTTGTAAATGAAAAATTCTACCAAGGACTATGAAAAGAAGCCAAATTGTTTTTTCTTTTTGACATTTATGAGGAGGCAAGCTCTATAAACGAGTAGAACACTTTTACATTGCTGCAATACCTAATTAAATCAGCAATGGAAATAATTTTCAAGTTTTTTGCCTTTGCAATAGGGTGAAGCTTTGGTAATCTAGCCATAGAACCATCATCATCCACAATCTCACATAACACTACAATAGGTCTTATCATTAGTGATCATATGTTGACACATTCATGATGTCCCTATGAATGACTTGTTGTTCACATTCTTGATGCAAAGATGTCAAAACAAAAGCCAACCAACAACAAACAACTTATATGCATTTTTCTTTTCTTTTTAAATATGTCAAATGAGAATAAGAGATTAAAGTTGCTCTTAGAGGCCTTTTGTCGAACACCTGATAGATACAGCGGAGAAATAGAACTTGGTTGATCTACCGAAATTGAGGGAAATAAACAAAAACTAAGCTTTCAACTTATGGTGTTAAGTTGAACAAATCAATAGTCTCACTTCATGCAAATTGATTTTGACAGCTAACAAACAAACACAAAAGAAGCTCCAAGTTGATTCAAAGAAAATAAAAAATAATTGAAAAGAAAAAAGAAGAGAACAGTTAGAAGGAAAACGCAATTAAATTCAAGTCCAGAACCAAACTTCTTTATAAAGCATAATTTTATTTCAATTTCAAGGAAAACATGGGTAAATCGAATCAGAGAGGGAAAGAGGGGGACCTGTTTAACATCGATAGGAAAGAAAGTGGCTCAGCTAGGAGTAGAGTTGGAGTAGAAGGGCATATGCTAGAGATTGGAGTACTGCAGATGGAGGAAATGGCCTCTGGCTGTGTTATGTTTGATTATATACCCAAATGAGAATCAACAAAACCCACAAATCCAATCAAAAGCCAAAAAAAAAAAAAAATCAAACCTAGTGCATCAATGTCAAATCAAAAGTAATAAAAATTAAACCTAGTGTATCAATGTCAATCTTGGAAAAGCTCCTGGAGCTTGGAAAACTTCTCATCTAGGCAACAGCCAAATGTGCACCCATTGGAAGGGATTCCGCCACAAACCATCGGAAATCTACTGAGAGAATAAATAAAATAAAAAGAAGATAAACAAACTCACCCTGGGTTATGTGGAGAGAGCAATCGAAAATTACAACAAAAAAATAAAATAAAACTCACCTTTGGTTGTTGTTGGGGCAGCAGCTATTGAAGGGTTTAAATAGGAGATGGATTTTTAGGAAGAGCAAAAGAGCAAATCAGGGATTTAAAGAGTCAGAGGCAAAGTAAGTAACGGTGAGTTGCATCTAAGAGTACGGCTAAGAATCTGAAATGGCAAGCCGTAATTTAATGCTACCTGATGAAAGAGAGAAGATATCTGAAACTATATTACAATAGGGAAGAACAAATAAAGAGAGAGGAACCAAAAAAAAACAGAAACGTTTAGGAGGGAAGATGAGGAGTTGATGGAGATAGAGAGTTGGAAACGGGCATGAAAAAAATAAATAAAACGTGCGGGACAAATGTGGACTTGTGAGAGAGAAACTATAAAGCCAAAAAACGTAAAAATAATAAAAGCCTAACAAAATAAAAAGGAAAGTGGGCCGGATCATAAAAGCCCAATAAAATAAAAAGGAAAGTAGGCTAGATCTGGAATGTTAGGAGAGAATTGAGAGGCATGAGATTTGGAATGATGTGGGATGAGTAAATCTGACGTGGCAAGTTTGGGAGAAGACAAAAAAAAATCTCTCAGCTTCACCTATTAGTTTATATAATAGATTATAGATATTATAGATTTACTTTCAGCTTTCATAAAAGAGAAAAACGTAATAGTGAGATCCGACACCGTTTCATGCAGCAATTCGGAAATAAATCACAAACGTGTGTGCAAATATCTGAGAGAGAGGATTTATTAGTTTGTGTAACTTTTGGGGTCCACCCATGTGAGAGGGATGCTAAATTATTATAATTCTTGATTTAACTATGCATCAGCATCACATAGTCATAATAAAATATTGGCCCAAATATTGTTTTCGTATCTAAACTATACATGAGTTTCGTTTTTCATCCCTAAATTTTGAAAGTTCGTTTTTCATACCTGAACTTTGA
The DNA here is from genome assembly GCA_014362285.1 of Fagus crenata. Taxonomy (NCBI): domain Eukaryota; kingdom Viridiplantae; phylum Streptophyta; class Magnoliopsida; order Fagales; family Fagaceae; genus Fagus; species Fagus crenata. The sequence goes on from BKZX01015510.1 coordinate 5,627, forward strand.
AAAAGTTTATTTTTACACATAAATTTCGTCTTTTTATAAAAAAAGTCTAGGAACAAAATTCATTTGTAAAAATGAACTTTTTCAAAGTTCAGAGACGAAAAACAAACTTTTCAAAGTTTAGAAACAAAAAACAAAACTCATGTATAGTTTAAGGACAAAAACAATGGTTTAACACTCTCATCTTTAATAAAAGAGAAAAACGTAACCGTGAGGTCGGACACCGTTTCATGCAGCAATTCGGAAATAAATCACAAATGTGAGAGAATATTTATTAGTTTGTGTAACTTTTGGGTTCCACCCATGTGAGAGGGATGCTAAATTCTTGCCGCTTGTGGACTAAAAAAGTTGATTTTGTAGGTCAACAAGTCAACCGGGTAATTAAGGATGAATTACTCATATGAGCCCTCATTTTCTTTATGTTAGACATGAAATAAATATGAGATGTGGTCCAGGTTTGAAGCAGCCATTAAGGATTATTCACAAAAATGTTGTGTGGTTGTGAGAGATAACTCCGAAAATGGTGCGGAAAAGCTTGTGGAAAGAAATTGATTTTGTAGGTCAACCAGTCAACCAGGGAAGGATCGATGAAATTACATTAACTATTCTAGTCAAGTCGTTGTAGTCCACCAGAAGTTGATCATTAACGTTTTTCCGAAAGAAGGAATTCTATAGTTATGCTACTCACTCCATCCCCTTAATTTCCTTGTCCACTTTGTCTTTCTATCTTCTAGCAGTGTAACATGTTACATACCATGGGTATAAGCTGCTTTTGGTGTGGTGTTCTTCTTTACCTTGCTCTTTTTCTTACTCCCTTTCCTTTAGTGACCGCTCAGCAGTCTGGTGGTTATCTGACTGTAAAGTCTTCTACTTCATGGACCAACACTCTTTCTGCTCCCGATTCTGTCAAATTCGACAATGGATCGTTTGCGAGAATCATACTTTCCCGTGGATCACCTGATCTATACGATGAATATGCTTGTGGTTGTGGCTTCTTCTATAATCAAACGCACAATAGTTCTCTCTTTGCCATTTTCAGTCTTTATTATGAAGAAGGCAAAATTTCGAAATCTGTTCTTCCAGAAGTAGTATGGTCTGCTAACCCAAACAATACGGTTAGCGTTAATGCGACTTTGCAGCTTACTTCAGAAAGAGGTTTGGTGTTACAAGATGCGAATGGAACTATAGCGTGGTCCACAATCATCATCAGCAAATCTGTGGCTGCCCTAAACTTAACCGACATGTGCAACCTCGTGCTCTTGGATGAACAAAATGCAACAATTTGGCAGTCTTTTGATCACCCAACCGACACCTTGGTTCTTGGCCAAAAGTTGGTGCCAGGGCAGAACCTCACTAGTCAAGGAGGATTGAACAAGTTTTCGCTCTCTCTCACCAGTGAAGGGTTGTTTGCTTATATCAATTCTAATCCTCCCCAACGCTATTTTTCTACTATATATGTGACAGGTAAACTTAATATCAGTTATGTCCAATTTCTGAATGCAAGCTTAGCTTTCTCCAATCCACCAGAATTCGAATTTGTTCAATTCTTAATTCCTTCATCCTTCTCAAATAATCAGTATATGAGATTTGGGCCTGACGGACACTTAAGAGTGTATAATACGTATTGGGTGGAAGTAAAAGATCTTTTCTTAGAATCCATTGGATCCTGTGGCTACCCTACGGTTTGCGGCAATTATGGTATTTGTACAAACGACCAGTGTAGTTGTCCTCCACTACCCATAAAGGGAACACCCTATTTCCAGCATATCAATGACAGGGAGCCTAATCGTGGATGCTCCCTGGTTACTCCTTTGTCTTGTGAAGCTCTCAAAAATCACATTCTTTTAGAGCTCCATAACATCACATACTTTGCTTTTAGTCAATACCCCCCCAGTATAAATCCAGATCACCGACATATAAATTTAGAGAGGTGTAAACAGTTTTGCTTACAAGATTGTTCGTGCAAAGCTGTTTTTTATAATTCGAGCAATGGTGTGGGGAATTGCTATTTGCAATCCCAAATGCTTTCACTGAAGACCATTGACGGAGAAAATAGTAATACTGACATCAAAATATACATCAAGGTACAGAATGTCCCAAGTGCAGTTCCAGTTCCTCCTCCACAGCAGACACACCATGCAAAGAAGAAACATCCTCTTGAGGTAATATTGGGATCCAGCCTTGGATCATTGCTTTTTTTGTCTCTTTTAATTGGAATCTTTTTTTTTTCTATTTTGGAAAAAGGAAAATATTGATGAAGATGAGGAGTATTATTTAGATCATGTACTAGGAATGCCCACAAGATATTCTTTCAATGATTTGCAAGTCATGACGGAAAATTTTAGTAAGGAGCTCGGTGCGGGAGGATTTGGCACAGTTTTTGAAGGGACTCTAATTGATGGCACCAAAGTGGCTGTGAAGCGTCTTAACGATTTTAGTCAAATCAAGAAATCGTTTTTAGCTGAAGTTCAGACAATTGGCAACATTCATCATTTCAACTTGGTGAGACTGCTTGGATTTTGTGCTGAGAAATCTCATAAGCTTCTTGTTTATGAGTACATGTCTAATGGGTCATTAGATAAATGGGTGTTTCACAAAAATCCTGAGATTTTGCTTGATTGGCAACATAAAAAGAAGATCTTCCTTGACATAGCAAGGGGACTAGCTTATTTGCATGAGGATTGCAGGCAGAAGATCGTTCACTTGGATATAAAACCCCAAAACATCCTTTTAGATGAGAATTTCAATGCAAAAGTCTCTGATTTTGGGTTGTCTAAACTAGTTGACCGGGACCAAAGCGAAGTTGTGACAACCATGAGAGGGACTCCTGGCTATATGGCTCCAGAATGGTCAAGTTCAGTAATTACTGAAAAAGTAGATGTCTATAGCTTCGGAGTAATGCTCTTGGAGATATTATGTGGAAGGAGAATTTTTGATCGCTCTCAGCCAGAGGAAGCAATGCATCTACTTGATCTTTTCAAGAAAGAGATTGAGAAGGATCGATTGTTGGATCTAGTTGATAAGTATAGTGAAGATATGCAATTACATGGAGCAGAAGTTGTGAATACAATGAGGGTTGCAGCATGGTGTTTGCAAAATGATTTCACAAAGAGACCTTCCATGTCGATGGTGGTTAAGGTTTTGGAGGGTGTTGTGAATGTTGAATCTTGCTTGGATTATTGCTTCTCGAATCTAACTTTACCAAACCCAAGAGCTGGAGTTGATAACCAGGAAGTGCATGTTGTTTCTGCTACGCCATTATTTCCTTCAATTCTATCAGGACCACGATGACTTTTTAGCGTACCAACTTTCATTGCTTGACAAATGAGGTAATTTCCATACTTGTAATAAATTCTCTCATCTAATGACTAAAATTAGTAGTTCAAGTCTTGATGGGAAACTTTCAACCTATTCTTGTGGCCATTTATTGGCAATAGCTTGCCTTCTCAGTTAGTAACATATGTTACTTTATTTAATGTTGTTGTGAACCTATAGAATGGTTTATTTACTAAAGTTTAAATTTTTAGTTGTTGACTATTTGTTGTGTTGCTTCCTATGGATTCAATGGGTAATTCTATACAGATAAGGTATAAAGTTGGCAAGGCTTTTCCACCCTTTAACACTACCCTACCGAATAAATATCTTATATTCATTTTTTGTGTTTTATTTTATACTCCATCAATTATAATACGACACGTGTCTGATTTGTTTTCATTTTAAACTTTAGTTATTTACCAAAAAAGAAAAAGATTGAAGATTTGTATTCATACAATACCCTTTAACACACCATTATCTAATGAAATAACCACAAAATTAAAACAAAACTTAAATCAAACCTTTTACCCCCATGTCATTGACCTGCGCTGGATTCTGGAAGAGATGCTGGAGCCACTGTGGGAGGGGTGGTTCATAAGAAGCAACATAAGACCATTTTAAATGTTTTTGTTTACACATTAAAATAACTTTTGGGCCTACAAACAGTATTGGGCCTAAATAAGTTATTTATTAAAAAGATTAGAGTTATTGTTTGGGCCTAAATGAAAGAAGTTATATTACTTTAAATAGAAGCCTAGATGGTAAAGCCCGATTATACTTTGAGGCCATATCTAAATTCATCTAAAAACAGTTACAAAGCAGTTCGATTTTAAGAAACTGCTAAGTAACAGTTTATTAACAATTTGGAAACATGTATGACAGGTGTTATCATCTCCAAGAAAGAGTGTTTTTTTGTATTAAGCAAGGATCATTGAGGATTTGAAATTCAAAATGAGGAAAATAACTGTTCAATTGAAAAAATTGCTGCTCGAGGAAGGTATAATTAGAAGAAAAGAAGACAGTTATCGCCCCCGCGTATTTTCTAGAGTTCAGGAGTCCATTTGTGATTCAAAGTGTGTTCAAATGCGTTTAAGTGTGTTCTACAGTGTGTTTGAGTGTTCAAAAGTGTGTAAAACAATGTAATTCAGTGTGTTTAAGTGCTTTAAGTGTGTTTTTGGTTCGATTGAGAGTTAGATCCTACAGTTCGAGTTCCTGAAGTGTGTGAGAGTAACAAGAAATTTCTCATTTGTAAGTTTCTGTTGTTCTTGATCATATTCGAAGTGATTGTACTCGATTATCATTCAATATATATTTTCTACAATTTATTATTATTTACAGCATTGTTAAACTTTAAGTAGTTTACATTTATAAAAGAATAAACTATTATCTCGAGAACAAATCTGTGAACAGATTCGTCTTAGAGATTTTTAATAACAACTTCTATATTAAAATCATAAGTAAATCAGTTAGTGTTTACCATTTCTGGATCGAACTAAGTCCTTTATCATTAAGGCATAATTTGGACCAAACACACCCTTTTGATTTACAGAAGTTGGATAATTAATTAAGTGTTAGTTTGGATAAAACTGGTTAATAAACTTAATTAATTATAAATTTTAGTTTTGTTCAAACAGTTTTACGGTCTTGTAAGTTTGCTCAATAAGTGTGGCAGGGGAGCAAGAAAATCTGGACTGCTTGCCCGCATTAAGTGAGCATATTTGATTTATTAGCTGAAATATAGTGTTGATCAAGAAAGGCTCTGATTCTGTTCTAAGATCGAAAATCCTAGCTTTCTCTACTGAAGTTCTGCGCTGCCTGGAGACTGGATGTAGCAGTGAAAGCCCAAGGGAAACCAGGAAAGGCAAATCAAAAACCCCCAAAAAAGGGAATTGGGGACCTAAGGATAGCGTTCTTTGCGTTTTGTTTAAAAAATGCAGTAGCTAAAATTATTATATAAATGCCTTAAGTTTAGAGTTTGTTAACAGCTAAGCATCAAGAAGTTTGGGCAAATTGGATGAGGCCGCCACATTCAGCACCACTGCCTCTTGCTCTGTCCACGTTGGATCCCAATCACCTCCACCACCACTACCAATTGCAGCAAGCACCACCGCCCAGCCCACAAGCCACATATCCCAGTCCCCATCGCCTCCGCCACAGTGGCCTCCACCTCCTCACTCTGAATAAAAAAAAGTCATATTATCCTAACCTGAAAGAAAATAGAAAGAAAACCTATAGGGGACTAGAGAGCAATAACTAATTATAACCAAGTTAATGGCTTAAACGTCCACATTGCAACCTTGCACCACCACTCAAACTTCATCACCGGCCCAACCGCATTCCCACTATTATTACAGTCACCAAACTTCATATACGCAGGACAGTTAACAATCAAGTGGTACTTCCCATAGATCCAAGTGCCCACCTTCCACTTGACACTTCCATCAATCTTGATATTGAGCAGCACCGTCCCAACATTCTGGTCTTGCTGCAGAGCAACATTAATCCAGATGCCATAGGCACTGCATTCCTGGGAATGAGAGCTTTTTGGGGGGATTTTTGGGTCTCAGACTCCGACGGTGTCGATAGGCTCGGTTTGGACTTTATTTTAACTGTGTTTCAATTTTCTAATAATTATATCAGGTAATAGTGTTTCAAGTACTTTAAAAACAAATCAAACCTTGATATATATCAAGCTTTCATACATTTCTAATGTATTTGTCCAACGTTTCCACGAGCACTGATGGCAGGAAAAATAGAAGTAAGCATATAATACAATCAAAGCTACAATTCAAGAGAAACTAGTATCAGTATTTACACTAACAAATCAGCTATTCACTGTTACATTCAGCTTATTCGAAATAGAGATGACAAACCTAAAGAACAGTCTGTCAGCAGAAGTTGTGAAAAACTTCAACATGTCCCAATGAGTAATGTATGTTCCTAAAGTTTATACAATGCAGATTTTATAATCACAATATGTTACCTTAGATTTTATGAAAAAAGTTAAGAAATTTATTATATCCTGTAGAGGCTCGTTTTTTCTCGGTCCACCGTGGATCAAATCCAACACTTCGGTGGTCCACCAGGGACCCAAAGCCCAATAACGCCAGTGATCCACGGTAGACAGCACATGAGGAGAAATGGCCCAAAAAAGCCATCCACCGGACCCAAATACGAAGTCAACTAATAAAGGCCCAGCCCATTTACTCTTTAAATTCAAGTCCAGCCCATTACTCCACAAACCTCAGTCTGCCGCACAAAGGAGCATTCTGGAACATTTGAAAAAGAGAGGGAAAAGTGGCTTTTAAGCACCATTTTCCCTCCCTCTTGGCACGGTGCTCAAGGCACTGAAGGGGAAACATTTCCAAAGCAAAGATCAAGTTTCCAAAGCTACAATAATCATAACAAGAGCTGGTTTTCTGCGTTAACCAACAGATGAGTAATATAATTCCAGAAAACATGGTCCACGGCAGCCCAGAAAAGAGGGAGAAACTGGTCCTCCACGTCACCCAGTGGTCCACCGCAGAATACCCAGTAGTTCACAACCAAACCCAGCCACGAGAACAGTCTGCGGCGGCGCCAGCTGTGATGGTTGATGAAGGGGATGACGAGAAGGATGAGGCAAGGGCTGAAAAGACCAAGAAGCCTCCATGGCCGCCCAGATCAGTATCAATTAAAGCAAGTAATGGTGAAACACCTGCTGGTCATTCTCTTTACCCACTGGTCGCGGTGGACTGCATCACAGAATGGTCCACGGCAGCACCAACTGAAACAAAAAATCACAACCAAGGCTGCCATGGTCACCACCACTCGAGAGCAGTGACCACCACAGCCCAGCACTCTGGTGGTCCTCGCTCCTCCACATCACAGAACTTAGGAAGCACGGTTTGGAGGTAGGGGAATCAATTTACTCAAATTATATTTGATCTGCCGCAACAAAAAGGGTATGAATTTGCTGGGAAATGATACCCAAAAATGGTAAGATTAAGTATAATTAATGAAAAACGTATATGGGTCAAGTCACCATAACTATTTCAGATCATTACCGAGCATTAAATGCTCGTCACTTCCTCCCTCATTAATGGCCTGAAAATTGCCGCCCACCGCAGATCAAATCAGATCCGCGGCGGATCAAAACCATCAACTCAGCCCCTAAACATAAAACCTTGTCAAATCTCAACCCCTCTATCCCTTTGGTTAAGCAATGATCCTCATAGTGAAGAGGATAACAAACAAAACCATTGGACACAAACACCATTATAAATAGGGGTGGGAAGAAGGAATAGGGGTTAGTTAGTTGGCTGGTCTGAGAATTCATATACTGAAACTTCTCCATTAGAGCTGCTTTCAAAGCTCCAGAAATACACTTACCCAACATCAGTCCACGGGACACTTCCCGTAGGTCCACGGTGGACTAAAAAGCACTCTTTTAGTCTGCCACAACAGAATACTCTCATCAAACACTTAACCCAACACCAAGTACTGACTCATGTACGTTTTTGCACAGTAAATGATTCTCTTCCTACTCCAAATCACCTAAGTTCTGTGATTTGCTCTGATTTGTTATGTTGCTTTGCTCTGATCCTGCCTTTCTTGTAAGTTATGGGGAAAATCAAGTGTTTTGTGCTCAGCACCCCGGTCCACGGGACTGACCTTTGATTTTTTTTATGGCTTGTCTTACACTTTGTATTTTCTGCCATTGATTATTGCTTCTTGAAAGGTTGGGTTCATTGTATTAAATCTAAGCCCATGAGATTGATTTTCTTTATCATGTGTGAGCTTGTAATACATTTCTCATGTGTTATTAACATCATGTCATAATTACTGAATGTTCTGGTTTGGTGGAAGTAGAGTTTAAGATTACTAGCTCATTTTGATCTGCGACATTTGCTACACTAGTTCACCGTAACCCTTGTACGAGCATTGCATCACGGTGGATCAGAGTACTAGAGGGAAATGCACCATTAGCCTCTAAGTGATCTACTACACTTGGAGTTGAGTTTTGGGCTCAACATCCCCCACACACACAAATCCGGCCCGTATTCACCCTTCTCGCGGATTGGTACGTGGCCTACGCGGTGCAAGAAATTTTGTGCATCCACATTTTGGCGACTCCACTGGGGAGTTGAGTTGCAAATCTTCCCTCATTCCATCATCTTGAAGTTGATCCACAGCACTTGGGGGCTATAATCATGCCGCCTAGAAGGTCTACCAGACAAAACTCTGTAGCTAATTCCTATGCTGAAGCAGAATCTCAAGGCTACAACCATGCCACATAAGAAATCCAATAGTCTACAGAACATGACTCTTCCACACTTGGGGGCTAGAACATAGCTAGCCCAAGTTCGTAGTCCACGGTACCATCAAAAGCCTGCCAGCACCTATGAAAAGACGCTGCAGACCAGAATTTTGCCAAGGGCCAGATGGTCCTAAGAATAGTGGACCATGTGAGGACAGGTCCCTTCGCCATCCAAGTCAGCATCAAACTGGGAGGGGCCATACCTGATCTGCGAAGCATATGATAGTGACTATTATAAGCGATCCACCGTAGATGGCACAACTCTGGTGGATCCCATCAACGGAAAATGGCTGAAGCGTTATTACTCGTAAGATTGCACTTTTATTAGCCAAGCATTTGGAATCTTTTGTTTTGGAACAATTTGAACCATGTTGTATTATTAACAAATCATGACATGCAATATCTATATTTTGCCAAGAAATCAAAGAATTATCACATGCTCAAGATTTTTCTTACAAAAAGGCAATAGATTAGATATATCATGATTGAATAAAGTATGAACATGAGCATTCAAAGAGACCAAAACCTGGTCATTTGTCCAAAAAAAAAAGAGACCAAAACTTGGTCATTTGTCCAAAAAGAAAAGCCAAAACTTGGCCACCACAAAACATACATACAAGTGTTTGAGAATAAGACTAAAACATAGTCATCACAAAAGGATAACTATGAAAAACTACAAAGGTCAATCGGGAAGGCTGTCAAGGAATGATCCACTGCGTTCAGACCTGAGAACCATCCTTCCCGTGGACATCATTTCATCCTGATAAGCAGTCAGCTCAGCCAAGGAGTCTTGTAGAAGGGCAATCTAGTGCTAAAGTGCTTTTATCTCATCCGCAATCCTTTTGCCAAACAAACACTGGGCCGTCTGCCGCAGACGCTCCATCATGAATCCCAAATCAAAGCCAACATCCATAAGGTCTTGGATCACACTCCTCCATGCAAGGATTTGGGTCTTGGTCACGTCTTCAAGACTAGACTCTTCCATGGCAGCCAACACGCTCCCAAGCAAGGACATCATGGGTCCACCAAACCCAATGCTGAGCTTGAAGCCCTTGGTAAAATCACTGTGTCCTGCAGACAGCCGCGACAAATAAGGCGAACAATCATTGGGAACCCAGAAATCACCAAAGGGCACCAGAGGCCCATTGAAAGACCAAAAGAACTGCTCGGGATGAGGATTGGGTGCCCTTGCATCAAACTCTCTCAAAAAGGCAGCAACTTCGCCAGACAAGCCGCCAATACCAACACTTGGACCGACTTCAATAGTAGGTCTTCGTGGTGGACTAACAACAGTAACCTCACCAGTGATCCCTACTTCATCAATCTCTTCCGACACATGCAAGGCATCATCCACGCCTACAAAAAAGGAAGAAACAAAAGGCGATCAAGCAAATCGGCAATGAAATTGTAACAAGCAAACTCACAATGAAATTGAGTCTACGGGACGACTCCCACGACCTGATCAAATCCAAGAATCCATAGGACAACAACCAAGTCTATGGGAACACAACAAAAAACATATGCATATATGTATCCATAAGACGACAACCAAGTCTATGGTAACAAAAAGAAAAAGACTTTTCCATAGGACGACAACCAAGTCCACGGAACAGAAATTTTTCATAAGACGACAATCAAGTCTATGAAAACAGAACTTTCCGTAAGACGACAACCAAGTCTACGGAAGCATAACTTTCCATAGGACGACAACCAAGTCCATGGAACAGAAACTTTCCATAGGACGACAACCAAGTCTATGGAATCAAAACTTTCCATAGGATGACAACCAAGTCTATGGAATCAAACATTTCATAGGACGACAACCAAGTCCATGGAATCAAACATTTCATAAGACGATACCCAAGTCTATGGAATCAAAACATTTCATAAGACGATACCCAAGTCTATGGAAGCAAACATTTCATAAGACGATACCCAAGTCTATGGAATCAAACATTTCATAAGACAACACCCAAGTCTATGGAACCAAAAAAATCTTCCATAGGACGACAACCAAGTCCATGGAACAGAAAATCTTTCATAGGACGACAACCAAGTCCATGAGACCAGAAATCCTCCATAGGGCAACAACCAAGCCCATGGGAAAGGAAACTTTCCATAGGACGACAACCAGGTCCATGGAAACAGAATTTTCCATAAGACAACAATCAAGTCTATGGAAGCAGAAACTTTCCATAGGGCAACAATCAAGTCCACGGGAGCAGAAATTTTTCATAAGACGACTATCAAGTCCATGGAAGTAAAATTTTCTGTAAGATGACAACCAAGTTTACGGAAACAGAATCTCCCGTGGGGCAACAGCCAAGTCTACGGCGATAGAATATTTCATGTGACAACAAACAAGTCTATGAAATCAAAATACTTTACATGACAACAACCAAGTCTGTGAAATTAGAATATTTCAAGTGACGACAACCAAGTCTACGGAACGACAATTTTCATATGACAACAACCAAGTCTATGGAATAACGGAGTCATGATGACAATCAAGTCAATAGAACAACACTCCATACGATGTTAATTAAGTCTATGGAATGGAAAAAATATAACACAATCAAGTCTACCAAGACGTCTCACATAACACGGCCAAGTCCGTGGAACATCCGATGTGGTTGTCATGGGAGAGCTAATGCCCTCAGCCCGCATACCATGGCCAACGGCGCTATCAATATTACTGCAGACTTCTGGAGCAACTTCCAAGTCTGTCACAAATTTATTCCTCACAAAGCCTTAAGTATGAATTAGCAACGGGGAACTCCTCAACTAAGGAAGCCTCCCACTATAATATAGCTTGCCCGTATGATGATACCGCCAGCTGGAATGCTACCAAAACAAGGGGTAGCTCCGAAGAGAGAAACTCCCTCCACAACATAAGCCATAGGCGCACTAGAGCCTACGGTAGATCAACACACAACATTCAAAGTATGTGTGTGTATATCTTCTATCTACACAACTCAAGGGGGTAGAAGCAGAATGAGACCTACCAATAGTGGCAAACAAAAGAAAGACCTCAAGTCTTGCACCATAGATCTATTCATCATGCTACCGTAGACTACAAATTTCTCTCGGGAGGTCCACCATGGA
>BKZX01015512.1:0-25572 GCA_014362285.1 Fagus crenata
TAAAATTTAGTTTTGATCTTGACCCTTTAATGAAAAAACAATTTTTTTAACTTTTAATATTTTTTTTATAGTATTTTAAAATTTTAATATATTTGAACGAAGATTGAGAAAACAATTTCTATACAAGTAATTTCTTAGAGCATTATCGTCAAATTTTAGCTTTAGGAACTACTTTTTCAATTTGCCTAATCACTTTTTAAAATTACCCCAACCGATTCTTTATTTTCAACTCTATTTTATTATAATATTATTTATTTATTTATTTTTTATTATATCATTCAAAACTTTCAAACACACAAACTAATAAAAGGAGAGAGAGAAAAGGAGAGAACTAATAAAAAATAAAAGATATAATAAAATATTGTTTTACCTAAGCTATAATGCCTGGGCAAAAATGCCCAAACACTATAGCTTAAAGTTATTTTGCCTAACATGTTGCTAGTTTAATGGGAGCGGTTTTGATGTTCATAAGCCATATTTTGGCTTAAATGGTATTTTGCCTAACCGGTTGGGAATGCTCTTACGATACCATTACCCCTGACACTCAATTTTTCTTTATTGCATAAACTTGTGGTTACATCATCATCAAACTTAGTAAAAAATACGTGTGAATGGAGCCAGCTTCATGCACTATTTTGCAAATAATTGTATAAAACAAATTAATGGGTGTCCTTAGGGAAATGGTTAAGGAGCATTAAATGTTTACACTTTACAGGAAATAACAAATTTTTAATATTAAAATAATAAATGAAAATACTGAAGTACCCTTAAAAGCTATTTTTGTATTATTTTAATATAACAATTTCACTACTTCCTATAAAGAAGAAACATTAAATGCTTCCTTAACCATTATCCTAAGAGCACTCGTTAACAGGACCCAACAAGGGAAGGCAAATTCAAAAAGTTCTGCGTGCATGATTGAAACGCACATGAAAGTCTGAGCATCACTTAACTTTTTTTCTTTATTATAGTATTCCTCCCTTCATATCCATTTTAATACACTCTAAAAAATATTCATTAAAAAATAAATAAATCTTTTTATGTATTTTAAACTATACTAAACCAAAATTTAAGAATATATATGAGATTAAATAAAGAAATCAATATTTGAAGTAAATCTACATTTTAGGCATGAATCTATTATACTAAAAAGAAACTAACCCAAACATTCTTCTCTTATTTGACTTTTATTTATTTATTTATTTATTTTTTAACCACTAACAGTGCCCGTTTGTGAATTCTAACCCACGCCTAATTGAATTTCACAAGTTAGAGGTGGACATGGATCGGACAGGTTGGGTTTGGAGGTAATTTATCACCCTACCTGACTGATTCGGGTTTCCAAAAACTCAATCCGTTGACCGTCCATTTAGGTGGTCAGATTGAGTGGTTGGATCAGGTGGTCGGGTTAACCAATCAATAAAAACTAACAAAACTCAAATCAAAATTTGACAAAAATTGATACCAAAACTCAATCACAACAACAACCCATCAAAACCCACGCACAACAACCCACCCACAAACACAATCCATTCATAGCAAAACCCACCGAACCCAATCATTCAAGCTCCATCAATGGAGCATCAACCACAAAAATATGAAACCATAAAGATAGAGATCACCACAAGTCCGTAACCATAAAGAGAGAGTGATCGCGATCTGGATTGCTGGGGTTGAGAGGGTGTGGTAGTGGAGCTCGACGCGATCAGAAGATCCACGGTTTGCTCAAATCGGATGGTCCACGAGCTCTTTCGGCATGTTTGTTGACGGGATCGATGGACTTGGCCACGAGCTCTTCTAGCGTTCCATGAGTTGTTTGGTTTCAATGGTGGTCCACGAAAAGTCTAGGACAAAGTCCTAGGTTTTGATCATCTCGCTGTTTCCAATCAGCTCACCAAATTTCATGCGATCCTGATGCTCCCAATGTTCCATAAATGAATTGGCCATGTGTGCTACTACATCAGCATTGGAAATAAGTCAATAAATTCAATTGCTTTTACCATTAATTCTTTCTCTTCATTTGTTCTACCTTTTTGCTGGAAAGCCTACATGCATTTTCTGTTTCTTTGCTTCTTAGTTATTATTGACAGCAGCAGGTGCTTATTCTTTGGTAGACATGGCCAACAACATAGTTCAATTAAACAAGATAAGAAAGATGCCAGGGTCTGTTTATTTTATGTTTGCATTTTCTATGGAGATGTTCTTTAAGTTGCCTAGAAAAATCAATATGAACAATGAAATTTATTTGCTTGTCGATTTTCAAAGAAAAATTCTATCTTTAATATCAATTCAGATAAAAATTAAAGCCTTCTAATCATTTGAATGAACATCTCAGGATAAGATAGTCCATATATATGCATACTTATTGTTTGAACTGGACGGCAGGGCAACCAGGAGATGGAAAAGCCATTAATTGTCATTAGGAACTAATGCCTTCTCTTTTTTTAAAAGTATGCGGGCACAGTTGAGTTGAGCGTGTAAATTTTTCTGTGAAAAACTATATGTCTGTAGCAGAACTATATATTTTTATAGATGTGCAATCAACAAAATTTCCGGATATATTGATATAGGAATATAGGATGCTACATCTAGTAGAAGTAGCACACGAAAAAAGAAAGAAAAGAATAATATCCTGATAAGGAAAGATGGCCCTCTCCTAATTCTTCTTTGGGTCTGAAATTTGAATAATACAACCTACTTGTGCACATGTGTGTGCGCGCACATACAAAGTTTGAATCATGAAGAATCATGAAATAGGCTATATGTATGATGTTTAAATTTGTTTATAAATGAAAAGCAAATACCACTCATGAGTCATGACATAATCCAACTCTTTATACAATGTCTACATGTAAACTTCCTAAGAAGCTGTGTTTGGATATGGATGGTGTTGTTAGAAAATTTTGGTGGAGCCCAAAAAAGTCTGGTAACAAATACTATTCCTTGGTGGCCTGGAAGGAACTTTGTCAACCCCTTTCTGTTGGAGGTTTAGGATTTCGATCCTTTGAAAGTTTCAATGAAGTAATGATAGCCAAATTGGCTTGGTGGGTGTTATCAGGTTGGGATAGTTTCTGTATTACAATTTTGAAAGCTAAATACCATGTGGGTTCCAATTGGTTGAATTCTCCTCCAACTAGAGCAGCATCTTTTATCTGGAGGGGTATTGGAGGGGCAAAGTCTTTGCTAGCTCGGGGTGCATGTAAAGTGGTAGGTTTTGGTGATTCTATCCTTGTTTGGAGTGAGCCATGGGTTCTTGGCCTTACAGATTTCAAACCCCTACCCAAAGATTCATTAGAAGAAATCCCATGCTTGGTGGTGTCCCAGTTGATGAATCAAGCAAAATTTGATTGGAACATGGGCACTTTAACTTCTCTATTTGACTTAGAAACCATTCAAGTTATTCAAAATATTCCAAGGTGGAGAATCAACCAAAGGGACAAGTGGATATGGTTGAAGACATCAAGTGGAGATTTTTCAGTTAAGTCTACATTTAAAGAAGTGTGTTAGGAAGATGTGGATCCTGAGCCCAATGCATTGATGAAACAGATTTGGAAGTCTAGCTTACATCATTGACTCAAGATGCTACTATGGAGGATAGCTACAGGTAGGGGTGGCAATATTTGACACGACCCGCGAACCCGACACGAACTCGACACGAAGTTCGCAGGTTTGGGTTGGGGCTTAATGGGTTCGGGTCACATTCAGGTCGAACCCGTATAGGCCCGTTTAAGAAACGGGTTATTTGGGTCAACCCGTATAAACCCAATTAAATTAATTGAAATTTACTAAAATACCCTTTGAAAACCCTAGGTATAAATACCAAATTTTAACTTTCCCCTACCCATTTGCCCATTTCAGATTTTTCGCCTCCACTCTCCAGCAGCCCTTCTTTCCATTTCGGTTTTCCACCTCCAGCAGCCCAGATTTTTCGGCTCCAGCAGCCCCTCTCTCTCCATTCAGCAGCCCCTCTCTCCATTTCGATTTTCCGCCTCCAGCAGCCCCTCTCTCTCCATTTCAATTTTCCGCCTCCAGCAGCCCAGCTCCTCCAACTCTCTTCCATTTCCGCGGTTCCGCCTCCTCTCTCTCTCTCTCTCCGTGACACCGTGAGGTCCGTGACAGTCTCCAAGTCACCGTGAGGTTCGTGACAGTCTCCAAGTTGCCGTGCTCTCCGCCTCCCTCACACTCTTGCCGGCAGATCTGCTCACTTCTCATCTTTTCTCCCTCACCATCGCTTGCTCATCAGCTGAATCTACAAATATGGTAATTTTTTTTTTAATTCTAAATTAATTTGTTTAACCTCATTTCTCTACATGTTGATGTTGTGGTTGATTTTTTTTTTTTTTTTTTAATGTTTTCGGGTGGAAAATGAGGAAGTAATGGGAGGCACCAGTGATCCGGTTGATAAATTAATAGACGTAGATGAAGATGATGACTTGGTTGAAGTTGAACTAGAAGATGTTCTAGTTACAGTGGGGACTCAAAAGAGGAAGGCAAAACGAAGGAAGACTTCAGCTGTTTGGGCTTTCTTTGAGATGCTTCCAGCTAAGGGTGAACGTAATAAGCCTTGCTGCAGATGCAAGAAGTGCGGAAATAAATATGTGAGTCCAGGCAATTATGGTACTGGAACACTAAAGCGGCATGTCGAAAGTTGTTACAAAAAACGCACAAACGATGTTGCCCAGCTTTTACTTGGTAACAAAGATGGATCAATGTCAGTAAGTTCCTCTAAATTTGATCCTGACACATTTAGAGAATTATTGGTTGCTGCAATTGTTATGCATGATTTACCATTTTGATTTGTTGAGTATGTTGGTGTACGAGCAATATTTTCTTACCTGCGGTTTGATGTAGTACATATCACTAGAAATACTGCAAAGGCTGATACTCTTAAGATATATAAGAGAGAGAGAGATAGAATTAAATCTATGTTGAAATCAGCTCCAGGCCGAATTAGTTTAACATCTGATTTGTGGACCTCAATAATAACCGATGGTTATATGTGCCTCACTGCACACTTTCTTGACAAAAATTGGGTCTTGCATAAGAGGGTTTTGAATTTTTGTTTAATGCCGCCACCACATAATGGTATATCTTTGTCTGAAAAAATTTATAACTTGCTATGTGAGTGGGGCATTGAGAATAAGGTTTTTTCTGTGACATTGGATAATGCTTCATCCAATGATACTTCTGTTGACATGTTGAGAACTCAATTAAATATTAAGAAAGCACTTGTTTGTCAAGGTGATTTATTTCATCTTCGTTGTTGTGCTCATATTCTCAATTTGATAGTACAAGACGATTTGAAGGAAATTGATGATGTTGTACAAAAAATTCGTGAATGCATTAAGTATGTTAAAGGATCACAAGGGAGAAAAGTTAAGTTTTTTGATTCTATTAAACAAATGTCTTTGGATGGTAAGAAAGGGTTAAGGCAAGATGTTCCTACTAGGTGGAATTCGACATTTCTTATGCTTGAGAGTGCTATTTTTTATCAACGTGCTTTTCATCATTTAGAGTTAACTGACTCTAATTTTAAGCATTGTCCTACTGCTGATGAATGGAATAAGGCGGAAAAAATCAGCACTTTTCTGGCACCAAATATCCAACAGCCAAATTATACTTTCAACAAGTTTTCATGGTGTATTTAACTTTGAGGCAAGGTAGTGAGAGTGAGGATGATTATGTGAGAAGAATGGCGGAACAAATGCTTGTGAAGTTTGAGAAATATTGGTCAGAGTTCAGTATAGTGTTAGCTATAGCAGTTATTTTGGACCCTCGTTTTAAGCTTCAATTCGTAAATTTTTGCTATAAAAAGCTTTATGGAGTTGGTGGTTCATATGAGTATTTGAAGGTTCGTGAAAAATTATTTGCTCTTTTTGGGGAATATGTGAGTAATGTTCCTACACCTTCAAGCACAACTAATAACCGTGGTAAAGCTGTTCAAGACCTCCAATTCAAGTCTTTTAGCAAGGAGACAATGTTTGTGATGAAAGTATGTTATTTTTTCTATGTTGTGAATTATTTAATATTTTACTATGTATATTTAGTTTGAAATAACATTTGTTTTATAGTTTTACTTGGAGGAATTTGATTGTTTTGAAAGTGATGATGTTATTGGGCAAACACAAAAAACTCAATTGGAGCTTTACTTGGAAGAACCAAGGATGGATAGGAATGCAAAGCTAGATATTCTTTCTTTTTGGAAAGGAAATCAATTTCGCTATCCTGAACTAGCTGCTATGGTTCGTGATGTTTTGAGTATTCCTATCTCTACTGTTGCTTCAGAATCCACTTTTAGTGTTGGGGGTCGAGTGATTGATCAATTTAGAAGTGCATTGAAGCCTAATGTTGTTGAGACACTTATTTGCAGTAGAGATTGGTTATATGGAGATAAAGATAACTTCTTGTTTTAACATTGGGTCTTAATATTTAGTGTTTATAATACTTTTGCTAAATTCTTAATATTTGAATTCATGTTTTGATGTAGATCTTGCAGAATCTCAATTGGATGATCTAACTGAAGATATCATGATGATGGATATCAACAAAGAGAACAATGATGAACCTCCATCAATGGGTTCTAATGCTGACATGGTATGAACTATTATTAGGTATGTTATTTTTAGAAGTAGAACTTGATGCTAAGTTAGTAGTTTTGTTGGTTTATTATATGTTATTGCTAATGATGAACATATTGGCCTTATGAATGATTGCAGTGATGAAGGAACCAACTAGGCAACCACTGTTTCGATGCAAAAAAAGCTGGATAAAGAAGTGTTTTTTTATTTCCCTTTGTAAATTGTAATTTACTAATTTTTCCTTTACACCAAAACTTTGTGGGTGTATATTTAGCTTAATATTTGGTTTTATTATGTTATTTAGTCTTTACACCAAGACTTATGCATATTTACTTATTTAGCTTAGTATTTGGACTTATAATTTTTTAATTATTGTTTTAATTTGGAACTTGGTTAGTTGGTTTGTAATTTTATTTTATGAAAGTAATTTTAGTCACATCTTTTATTGTTATTTGTAAATGTATAAATGTATAATTCGGTCAATTTTAGTTTTACTTTTGCT
The DNA here is from genome assembly GCA_014362285.1 of Fagus crenata. NCBI lineage: Eukaryota > Viridiplantae > Streptophyta > Magnoliopsida > Fagales > Fagaceae > Fagus > Fagus crenata. Next base: position 7,081 of record BKZX01015512.1, read on the forward strand.
TTTGCATGATTTATTAAACAGGTTAATTTGTGTAATTCGGGTCAAATGGGTTGTGTGAGTCATTTTGTGAAATTCGGGTCAAATGGGTTGTATAAGTCATTTTGAGTAATTCGGGTCAAATGGGTTGTGTCGGGTCGTGTCAACCTAACACGACTTGTTTATTAAATGGGTTATGCGAGTCATGTCGTGTCAACCCGTTTAATAAACGAGTCGTGTTAGGGTTGACATATCCCGACACGATTAATAAACGAGTCGTGTTCGGGTTGACCCAAATAGTCGAAATATATGAGCCAACCCGACACGAACCCGCCCTGTGAACACGAATTGCCACCCCTAGCTACAGGTGTTCTCCCCACCAAAGATTCTTTGTGCAGGTTCTTGCCTAACCTTGATGTTTTTTGTCCATTATGCAATACTTGCTATGAATCCGTGGTCTATATTTTCTGGGAATGTGATCTAGCTCGAGCTCTATGGTTTGGCATATGTGGTATTAGAATTGACCACCTTTAATTAGCTACTGCATCTGATTTAGTGGAAGTCATTGTGTTCCCATCTAATGAAGTGATATGTCCTAATCACTTTTTGCTTCAAGGTACCTTAATTCTTGATCTTGTTTGGAAAGCCAGAAACTCTAAAGTTTATGAATTATGATGAAGGTAATGTGGAGGCTAGGGAAATTATGAATGATTTTAGAAGATTATGGAGGGGTCATTGCTTTGTCCTCAGAAATTCAGGTACCTCCAACAATAACTCCAATGGGAATGAAGTTTGGACCTGACCTAATTTTGGAGTCATCAAGATCAAATGTGACGCAACGGTGGGCCCTCGTTTTTCATCTATTGTAGCTGTTGCCCGAGATTGGAAAGGGAAGTTGGTCTTTGCTTTCTCTGAAAAGGTGGAAACCATCATCCCTCTCCAAGCTGAGGCTGAGGCTATAATTTGTGCTGCTCATCTAGCTACTTCTCATGGTCTTTCTAAAGTCATTTTTAAATCTAATTGTAAAGCTTGTGTTGATGCTGTTAATATGTTAGGTAGATGCCCATAGCTGATCAAGTTTGCAGTGCTTATTTTTGTTGAGATAATGTCTGGGCTAACTTGGTGGAAACTTTGCAGGGTTAGGCATAGTGCTAACAGAGAACCTTATGTTTTTGCTAAATGGTCTATTTAGAATATGTCCTGGGGCCTTTTGAATTTTTGTGCAGGTCCCCAATCCTTTGTAACCATTTGTAATGAGGATCTCTATGGGTCCTTAGTGATGTCGCTCAATAATGTAGCACAGAGAAAGGGGTTGTCGATCCTCAGGGAGCTTGTGTTTTCAAAAGACAATGTAAATATAGTTTATAAGGGTAAAACGGATTGGTTTATGGAAATTTAATATGTAAAAAAGCACTGGGGTTTCGGGGTGTTTATCTATACCAGTATGATTCCCTTGTAATCCTGGTAAAAACCTTGTTCTAAGAAACAATATAGAATTGATTGTTTTGCTTTAAAGACCTTTTGATCTGGTTGAACTAAAAGAGCTTAAGAACACTTTATAACCGGAGAAAATAGAATGGCTAGAGTAATATTTAGAAAAACCTTTTAATTTTATAAATCACGATACCTAATTGAAACCATGAAATATTCCCCTTAATAATAAGAAAAACATGATTGAAGTTATAGAAAGTACGAAATAAAACATACATCAATAGGCATCAAATATTCAAAAATCAAATGTAATTAAACAATAAAAACCAAAGGGATTACAAAGTACTCATACCATTACAAAGGAAACATAGCCCCTAGTTCTAGCAAGGAGCTTAGGCGGTCATGAAAGTGAAAACCTAAGCTTGGAGGAGAGAGAGAGAGGGTCAGTCTGTCTCATCTCTAAACTGTGTAGTCTAAACCTATTAAGAACCCTAATTCCTTCTCTCTAATTCGACTTCAGACCCTAAATAAATTGGGTCCAATGGGCCTTAAGTTGGGAGAGCTTTAAAAGACAAATGGGCTTTCTTCAAAACTGACTTCGCGCGAATCTAGTCGCCTGGAACACCATCCAGTTGACTGGGTCTTCATTAAAATGCCTCATGGACTTTTTGCCTGATTTGGATTAATTAATCCAGTCGCTTGGATCACCATCCAGTCGACTGGATTCTTGAATTCTTCAAATTTGGAGTTTTTGCATGATTTTGGACAATTAATCTTATCACCTGGATCATCATCCAATCGACTAGATCCTTCAATTTTGAGTTGTGGAGTTTCTACCTTAGAATCCAATCTGCTGGATGTTCCAATCTAGTCTGCCGGATGTCAATGCAGTCTATTGGATTGTGGTCCAACACCTCATTTCTTCTCTTTTGCTCCTTCTAGCTTGTACCAACTAGCTCCAATCTGATCTAGCTTGTACCTACAATCAAACATAGCCCAAATTAACATCTGAGGGATTAAATTAATACACTTAAATGCATAAGTTATGTAATTCAATGAATTGAACAACAAACATCCATTTAAGTGTAATTAGACATGTAATGCAACATAATCCCAATAGAATCTCTCTAAACTACATATAAATAAGTCATATTTCATGACTTATCACTTGGTTTAATTCAATCTTTCTTTTACTGAGGAAAAAAGAAAAAAAAAAACTCTTGCTTATCTCATACATGCTTACAATAATTTAAGAAATTATATACATTCCTTTGACTTATTTAGACTCACAAGATGAAAGTAAGAAAAAAAGCGCTTGCACTCAAACAACATTCCAACTCTTGCTTATATCAAAACACGCTTACAATAATTTATGAAATTACATAGATTCTCTTGTCTTATTTAGAGTCACAAGATGAAATTATGAAAAAGGACATGCCATGACTATAGAAGTACCATAGGCATCTGTAAGGGGGAAAGTTGTATAGAGACCAAAAGGCTTGTAGGGTGTCATTTGTCAATGAGAGAGCAGCACGACTTCGATGAGTGTCGGGCCGGACCGAGCATTACGGGACGCGTCGGCCCTCTGAACAGATTCAGGGGATCTCAGCATTCAATGACCATTAGATGGGTGGTTGAAAGCAATAATTACAATACGGCGAGGTGACCTGCCTAGTGATGCTCCACGTGGGGGGGAGCACAAAAAGTCATAAATGCACCAGGACAGGCCATGTAAGCAAGGACGGCCAGGCATCTTTATGTCCCATCCAGGGCTGACACACCCCTTATAGGGGACAAGGTAATCATTCAAATGACAGATGAATTGTCAAGAGAAAGGCTATAAAAGGGCAGACTTGGTGAGAACCAGGTACGCGAATACATACTTAGAAAAACCAGAGATTACTATTCTATTGCTTAAAAACAATCCTTCACTGACTTTATCATAGGAGGGTGATCAGTCCCCAACCTGGGGATCATCCCTTCTCATTTGTTCCTTTTTGTGCAGGACCTGTCTTTCATTCAGAAGGTGATCTTAGCAACCACACCAGGAAAGGTCTTTCTTTAAACTGTTCACACCTTTGAATTTATTTCCCGTTACAATTGGCACCGTCTATGGAAAGACCGATTCAGAAGGAGGTTACAGACCCACCGTGTAGGATGGAAGAAATGTCTGTCCCAGAGAATGAGCAAGGTGGTATCAGACTACCAACCTTCCATCACAGGAGGATACGATCTGAGGTACAGGTTCCCGGCGGGCAAAGGGGACGCGAAGAGCAATGCTTCGGCGGAAGGACCGAGGGGAGGTGGCGCTCCTATTCTAGAAAGCCTTCCTTCCTTGGAGAAGCCAGGAAGAAGAGAAGAATTAAGGAGCTTGAAGGGGAGCCCATGTTATTAAAAGAAAGTGATGAGAGAGGTGAGCAACATTGGAGGAGAAAAACCAGGAGTCACTCAGGCTCGTATGAAAGCTCACACTGTCCTCCTAGCCACGAGGAACATGACAGAAGATCAAACTGCAAGCACCAAGGACTGTGTTTCCCAAGAGATGCAGGCGCAACCACTCCCCTTCAGCATGAGCGCAACCTAATCTGGAGACAGCTCTAGCAGATCTCACTCTCCCCTTTTTCGGCCAAAATAGAGCAGGCAAAGCTCCCAACCAAGTTTACTTCACCCAACCTTACTGTGTACAACGGGAAGAACGACCCAGTGGGGCACCTGAGCTATTACTGGCAAGCAATGGCTCTCTATAGCACCAATGATGCGCTCATGTGCCGCGTATTCCCCTCCAGCCTAGGGGATGTCGAATTACGATGATTCAATCGTCTGGAGCACGGGTCCATCTGCTTGTGGAGGGAGATGTCCAAAACTTTCACTGCAAGATTCATCACGAATACTCGGAAACCTAAGGAGATCGATGCCCTGTTGGCCCTCACCATGAAAGTTGAAGAAACATTGAAGTCATACTCTGCGCGATATTGGGAGGTTTACAATGACATCGATGCATGTGACGAAGACATAGCGGTAAAGACATTCAGGTTCGATTTGCACCAAGGCAGCAGACTCAAACAGTCTTTCACCAAAAGGCTCGCTGCTAACATGGTAGACCTCATGTCCCGCCTGGAGCAGCATATCAGAGTGGAAGATGATTCGAAAAGTTCGGCTAGAACTGCAGAAGTGGCCCCACCTACGGATAAAAAGGCGACCCGACCCAAGTCGAGCCGGGCCAAGAAGGGAAGAAGCTCTATAGATCCGCCCAGAACCAGTATGTGCCTGGCAGTATACACAATGTTCAATGAGCCAATCTATCGAATCCTCCCTCTGATCAAGGATAAGCCATACTTTGAGTGGCCCCCGAAAATGCCAGGCGACCCCACCAAGAGAGAATCTAAGTCGTACTATGGTTATCACTGGGAGCGCGGGCATTTAACTGAGCAATGTCGGGCTTATAAAAGCCACCTTGAACATTTGGTGAAGAACAGGCACCTCAAGCAGTATGTAGACAAGTCGAAGAGTCCGCACCAGCACGCTGAAGCTCCAAAAACCACGGTGAAAGCTTCAGCTCCAGTAGGGATCATTGAAGTAATTCATTACGGTACGATTAGCCGCGACCAAAGAAGAGATATGAGAAAAGCAGCGCATTTACGAGAAATATTCCAGATAGGGGACTCGGCCCGGATGGCTCCGATGCCTTTTAGGAAAGAATCAGTGGAACAGATTGTATTCACAGATCAAGATTTGGAAGGGGTACAGCTCCCTTACTCAGATGCTTTGGTGATAACTTTACGAATTGGGGAGTTCGACGTCAAAAGAATCCTTGGCTGAGATCATGTACGAGCTCCTGTTTAAAGGATTGGGCCTAGGGACGAAGGACTTGAGGAGCGCTGAAGGACCACTCTATGGCTTCTCCTGAGAGATAGTCGTGCCATATGGGAAGGTGACAATCAACGTTAAGGCTGGTACGGTCTCGTCCCCGACTGAGTTTTTTGTTCTGAACGCTTACTCTCCCTATAATGCAATCTTAGGAAGACCATGGTTGCACCAAATGGGCGCAGTGCCCTCCACACTCCATTAATTATTGAGGTTCCCAATGCCATAGGTCGTCATGGAAATTATGGGGGACCAACTGGCAACAAAGCAATGCTTGGTGGCGGTAGTTAAACAGAAGGCCCAACTACCTCAAGAGTCGAAAGAATGCTCCGAGAGGGGCAAATAGCAATTACAGAATTGGGAGTACTGCGAAGAATGCCTCCCTCAAGAGAAATGCGCGGAGAAGCTCGTACCAGTATCAATAGCTAGGGAGAAGCTCAGAGGCATTTCTTAATAGGTGACTCTCTCTCCGAGGAGCACAAGTCACAACTGCTGGCCCTGCTCAAGGAGTACCAAACTCCATACGAGGCACCCGGTGTAGATTCAGAATTTGTCTGCCATGAATTGAAGCCGTGCAAGAGGAGTGGACCGGCTCCTGAAGATTGGAGCGGTCTGAGAAGTTCTGTATCCACAGTGGCTATCCAATACTGTTGTCGTGAAGAAGAAAACTAGGAAATGGAGAGTTTGCGTAGATTTCACCGATCTAAACAGAGCTTGTCCAAAAGATCCTTTCCCACTCCCAAAGATAGATCAACTAGTAGACTTAATGGCCGGCCATGAAAGAATGAGCTTCTTAGATACTTTTCAAGGGTACCATCAGATCGCCCTGAGAAGAGAGGACCAGGAGAAAACCGCATTCATCACACCAAGAGGAGTATTCTGTTATAAGGTGATGCCATTAGGGCTAAAAAATGTCGGGGCAACTTACCAAAGAATGGTGACCAAGATGATCTCGGAGCTTCTAGGAAAAACCGTTGAAGTATATATTGACGATATGGTTGTCAAAAGCGTCAAGAGCTCAGACCATGTGGAAGATTTGAGGCGGGTCCTCGGTATACTCAGAAGGCACAACTTGAAGCTCAACGCTGCAAAGTGCGCATTTGGGGTAGGCTCGAGTATGTTTTTAGGATTTATGGTAACCCAGCGCGGCATAGAGGCAAATCTAGATCAGATAGCCGCTATCTAGGGGCTGCAGCCCCCTAAAAATGTCAGAGAAGTACAAAGGCTGACAGGCATGGCCGCTGCGCTCAACCGGTTTATCTCTAAATCAGCTGAGAAGTGCCGACTGTTCTTTGACCTCATCAAAAAGGGAAAAACTTTGCATGGAGCGAAGAGTCCGATCAAGCTTTTGAGCAACTAAAGAAGTACTTGTTAGTGCCACCATTGCTCTCCACACCCAGAGAAGAGGAACCGCTCTACATCTATCTCGCAACCACAGATAAAGCAGTTAGCGCGGCAATCATACGAGATGACTCTGGAGTGCAAAAGCCGGTCTATTACACTAGCAAAACCATGAACGGGCCAGAGACGAGATACTTGCCACTAGAGAAATCATCCCTCGCACTGTTCATAACGGCAAAGAAACTTCCGCACTACTTTCAAGTACACACCATGATCGTATTAACCTCCTTACCTTTGAAAGCCTTGTTCAGGAGTTCGGACTTCAGCGGCCGAATATCCAAGTGAGGAGCCCAGCTAGGGGCATATGATGTGCGGTATAAACCCAGAACGGCCATTAAAGGACAAGTACTGGCTGACTTCGTAGTCGAGTTTGCACCAAAGAATAGCAACACGCTCACCGAGGAAGAACACATCAAAGGTGCTGAGCGGATCCAGGAGGAAAAAGGTTGGGCGTTATATATTGACGACGAGGCAAATTTCAGGGGCTTCGGCTTTGGAGTAGTCCTAATATCGCCAGGGGGAGAACTATTGGAGCAGACGGTCAGACTAAGCTTCGGCGCCTCAAACAATGAAGCCGAATATGAAGCACTCCTGCACGGCCTCAAAGCCGCTAGAAGGGTCGACGCTGATTCCCTCACCATACACTGCGACTCCCAGTTGATAGTCAATCAATTGACCGGAGAATACATGGCGAAGGACGAGAGGATGATAGTTTATCTAGAGTTAGCCAAGAGCCTGTTGAAAAGCTTTCGTAAATTCAATATCGAGAGGGTAGGTTGAGAACACAATGGGCATGCTAACTCACTGATCAGTCTGGCATCTTCTGTGGTGCCAGATTTCAGAAGGACCATAATTGTGGAGGTGTAAGACTTCCCTAGCATAGCAAAGAACGGCCAGGGGAGCATATGTCAAATTGAGATGGGACCTAGCTGGATGGACCTTATATTGAGTTACTTGTCGAAGGACATATTACCAGCAAACCAGAAAGAAGTAGCAAAGGTTTGTAAGACAGCAACGAGGTATTGAGTCTCGTGAGAGGGAAAGTTGTACAAAAAGTCTTACATGGGACCTTATCTCCTTTGTGTGCATCCCGACCTAGTCCAGGACTTGCTGTACGAAATTCATGAGGGTGTGTGCGGCGGCCATACTAGAGGATGCTCGTTGGCCCATAGGACAATCGGTCAAGGCTACTGGTGGCCGTAAATGTAGAAGGACGTGGTTCAGTATGTTAGGCACTACGAGAAGTGCCAAATATTCGCTCTGGCAATACACAAACCTACATCTCAACTTAACTCTATATACAGTCCATGGCCATTCGCTCAATGGGCCTAGACTTGGTCGGACCACTATCTCGGGCAACAGGGAATAGGCAATGGTTAATTGTGGCAACCGACTATTTCACCAAGTGAGTCGTAGCGGAACCCCTCGCACGAATCACAGACTCCGAATCAAGAAAATTCGTCTGGAAAAACATAATAACTCGCTTCGGTATCCCCAAATGCTTCATCTCTGACAATGGCACACAGTTCGACAGCAGACCATTCAGGGAGTTTTGCTTAGAGTTTGGAATTAGAAATCATTTCGCCAGCCTGGCCTACCCACAAGGAAACAGACAGGTGGAGTCTTCCAACAAAACTATCCTCAAAGGAATTAAGAAAAGGCTAGAAAAAGCTAAGGGGTGATGGGTGGAAGAGCTGCCCAGCGTATTGTGGACGTTCAAAACAACGCCCCGAAATTCAACAGGAGAAACCCCATTCTCTCTTACCTATAGGGTGGAAGCCGTGATTCCGCTTGAGATAGGCCTCCCAACCTTACTCTCGAAAGAGTTTGATCACAAGGATAATGAGTTTATGCTAGCTAAAGATTTGGACCTAACTTAGAAGCGCAGGGACCTTGCCATGATCAGGCTAGCATCTTACCAGGGCAACTTAAAGAAATAGTACGGCAAAAATGTGAATAGATGGATCTTTGCACCGGGGGACTTGGTGTTACGTAAGGTGATAGGAAGCAAGAACCCATGCAGGGCAAGCTAGGAGCGAATTGGGAAGGACCCTACCAGATCATTTCAGAAGCTGGACAAGGGGCATTCAACCTCGTAGGAATGGACGACAAACCCCTCAAACGGCCTTCGAATATAAGTAACCTGAAAAAGTTTTATCAATATAGAGATCATCAAAAGAGCTATACCATTGGAAGTTGTAACGTTGTTTCCTAAAATTCAAGAACTTTTGTCACTTGAGGTGCTTGGTTACTAACTAGCTGAACGGCACTAAAACCCTGGCCATGCCAGGTACTCAAACAAATCTTCTACCTATAAACCCTACATGGTGTGGCAGAACGGCACTAAAACCCTAGCCATGCCAGGTACTCAAACAAATCTTCTGCCTGTAAACCTTGCATGGTGTGGCAGAACGGCACTAAAACCCTAGCCATGCCAAGTACTTAAACAAATCTTCTACCTATAAACCCTACATGGTGTGGCAGAACAACACTAAAACCCTAGCCATATAAACAAATTTTCTGCCTGTAAAACCCTACATGGTGTGGCAGGACGGCACTAAAACCCTGGCCATCCTAGGTACTTAACATTTTTTGCCTAGACCCTAGATGGAATGGTAGAACGGCATTAAAACCCTAGCCATGCCAGGTTCTCGAGAAATTCTCTGTCTATAAATACCCTACATAGTATGGAAGAACGGCATCAAAACTATGTTGTGCCAATACTTAGCAAAATTTTTCTTGCCTGTATAGACCTAGTTTATCAGAGCATCACTTGTTCGTGGAATGGCTTTGATTCCAGGCTGTCCAAAGCATTAAGGCGGCCCTCACTAAGATAAGTATACATTAGACCATCATTGTTACATTACGGCACGAATCATTCATCACATTATTCATTCAAAAGGCATGAGTGAAATCACACTAGCAGTAACACAAGTGTTCCATTCAAAAAAGGAATAGTTAACAAAAACACTCTAAAAATATTCAAAAGTGTTATAAAATCTTTACAAAAAGTACAAATTATTACAAATCATCGAGATCGGCATCTCCGAGAGCCGTGCTTCCTTTTTCAGGAGCAATGACAGTAGCGTTCGATAGCTGACCAGCACCAGTAGGCTCTGCCGCCTGTGCGGAGTTCACCTCGGCTTCTTCCAAGTCCACCACGCTCGTGCTAACCTGAGGAGGAGGAGGATTGAGAACCACCTGAGGGGGAGGTGGTGGACGAGCACCAAGAAAAGGTAACTTGGGTAGCTCCGGAGTCAGTGTAGTCTGTCCTGAGTTAAAAAAAGCAACAGCATCATGCCAGCCGTCCGTATAGAACTCATTGTAGACTCCGGGGAGCTGGTCCCCCATCTCATCTTAGGCTTCTTTGCTTCCGACCTCATATGCCGCTCTTTTGGCCTACTCAAACTCTAACTTATAAGCTCGGATCTTGTCCTCAGCCTTTGTAAGCGAGTCCAGCGTGGCCTGAAAAGACTCCTTAGCCTCCACCCTTTTTGCATCAGCGGCGTCAACAAGTTTCTTTGCTTCTGCCGCCCTCTTCTTGGCATCTTGGTACCGGGTGGCGAGGTTGTTGGCATGAGCTAGGTGCTCTTTGTTGGCCCAGAAACGGTCCTCCAGCATCAAGGACGCTTGGACCCCCTGCAGAATAGCAAGAGTGTTAGCCAGGACAAAAGAGATAAAAAAAACTTGCTTGAACAAATAATAAAATGCTCACCATGAGAAGACCCTTCCTCAAGTTGTTGATTAGTTCGTCGTCAGTCGCTTTCTTCCACTCGCCCATGTAAAGTGGGAGACGGACTGCCTGGCTGAGGGCGCTGGCCACTGTCGCACTGCATCCGTCACCAACGGGGAGGATACAGTCCACCTTGGTTACGGCGTCCCCCCTTCGGTACTCAAAATGGGGGGCCCACAGAGGCACGGATCCTTCCCCTTGTACTTGGACGCCAAATCGAAGAAGTATCCCAGAATGGACCATATTACCAAGTTGGGTAACATGGTGGTCCACCTCAGGTGCCTCTAGGGCCAGTGGACTGGGCAGAGTGGAGGTTGCTGGGTGGCTCGGCCTAGCAGAGCTTTCAACCCTGGCTCTCTTCCTTTGAGCTAGTTCAGAAGAGGCCGGCACATTCTCTGAAGTGCCCTCTTGACTCCAGGCTAGGAGTAGGTTCCTTAGGTTGATTCTGGACATGTTTGGTGCCTCAACGTCTAGCACGTCCTGAATGTCTACAGTAGGCAGAGCGAGGTTGGTCAGATTAGATCAGGCAACCTGGATGTCTGACACCAATCTGCAGGACAAGTAGGAGTGCGTGCGAGCCACGTAACGAAGCAGTAGGGGAGCGGAGCCCGGCTGTGCGAAATCGTCCGTGTAGATCTCGCTCTCCCAAACCTAACGGAGGTTATTGATTTTTATGAGATTCTTGCGGGGTTTTCTTCTTCGAGGGTCTGCATAGAGCAAAAAGAATAGGTTAGCACCGAATCATTCAATGGCCGTACTATAAAAACAAGTAGGCAGAATCAGACCTGGAACCCCTTCTTTCGTGGGGCACTTGCATCCGGGCAAACACCACTCTCCGGACACTATCAGGAAATCTTCGTCAAAACCACGATTGGTGTCCGGCAAGCTGTTCACCAAAGTGAAGTTGACGTCTCTAGGACGGAGTGAGTAGGCATCGGTTTTTGTGTTGTTATAGAGGATATTGGTCCGGACTATATCATATGTGCTAAGCTCTAAACCTAGCCTCCTATTTAACTTTACGGTCCCCATCATTATCTTGAAGACGTTCAGGTTTGCCTGAGTGGGGGCCAGATTGAAATAACTAAGGAAGTCAGCTAGGAAGGGGTCTATAGGGAAGCGAACCCCCTTCTACGATCGCCACCACGAGGATAAGAAGATCCTCTGTGGCAGGATTAAGTGCATTAGACCAATGCACGTCATCTCAGTCCCACATTGTCTGGGACCTCATACAAATGGCAGAACACAGCCATAGCCTCAGGTGTGTTCACATAGCGACTCAACTTGCCCCCACTCTCCACGTTTTTCTTCTTACCCATTGTCTAAAACCTAACCCTCAAAGAGAGAGATGAAAAAGAAAACAAGTGAGATGTAAGGAGGACGACTTACAGGCGAGGGTACAAATGACACAGGGACGTTGAAGGGAGGATCGAGAGCGTAAGGATTTGTGTGTATGAAAGGCAAACGAAGGCATCAGAAGAAGAAAATGTGATATTTATAGACATAAAAGGGAAAGGTGTGTGGAGGAAGCCACATTGATAGGCCCCATTATGATCTCGTAAAGAGTGTTACGACTAAAGTACTGCCATGACGTCATAATAAACAGTGCACGGCGCCCCAAATTCATCAATGCAAAAACAAAGAACATGAAGGGTCACATGAATCAGAACCGTTAGCACGGTTGGCGGGAACTGGTCCGGACATAACAGTCCATCCAACACGAGTATTGCATTGTGAAGGACGGACTAAGGGGCTATTGTAAGGGGGAAAGTTGTATAGAGACCAAAAGGCCTGTAGGGCGTCATTTGTCAATGAGAGAGCTGCATGGCTTCGATGAATGTTGGGCCGGACTGAGCATTACGGGATGCGCCGGCCCTCTAAACAGATTAGGGGATCTCAGCATTCAATGCCCATCAGATGGGTGGTTGAAAGCATTAATTACAATACGGCGAGGTGACCTGCTTAGTTATGCCCCACGTGGGGGGAGCACACAATGTCATAAATGCATCAGGACAGGCCATGCAAGCAAGGACGGCTAGACGTCTTTATGTCCCATCCAGGGCTGGCACACCTCTTACAGGGGACAAGGTAATCATTCAAATGACAGATGAACTGTCAAGAGAAAGGCTATAAAAGGGCAGACTTGGTGAGAACCAGGTACGCGAATACATACTCAGAAAAACCAGAGCTTACTATTCTATTGCTTAAAAACAATCCTTCACTGACTTTATTATCGGAGGGTGATCAGTCCCCAACCTAGGGATCATCCCTTCTCATTTGTTCCTTTCTGTGCAGGACATGTCTTTCATTCAGAAGGTGATCTTAGCAACCACACCAGGAAAGGCCTTTCTTTAAACTTTTCACACCTTAGAATTTATTTCCCGTTACAGCATCCTATGCCTAAGTGTCATTGGAAAAGACTGAGGAAACTAGTCAAGTACCATTTATTTGGAAACAAATGTTTGGGACTAGGAGGTATTAGAACCATGCATGGAACAACACAAAACAAATTTTAAGTAAACTGTTTATCATTAAGATATGACTAATAAGTTACCTCAGGAGCAGTTTCAATTTGGCTTCCGCGTGAACCAAGCCTGGATGCTAGTTAGAAAGAACTCCAATGCTACGGCAACAAAAGCTAAAATCAACCAGGGGCTATTGAAATAGTCATGATATTTTCGAAACATCCAACTCAAGCATGTTTGATGGTGCTTGTGGATCTCTTCTCTTACATCTGAATATATATTGGCTTTCGGAACCAAGTTGGTGCAAAGCTCGTTGAAGAGTTGAGCCACTGCTTGGTCGCTGCCAAGGAAGTTGTGGAGTATTCCCACTTTCCTCAGCTCCATAACATGGTCAGCATGATTCATGACTGAATTAAGGAAGCATATGTAAGAAGTGACCTCAAAATTATTGTTGAAGTCCGGACACATTTCGAAGGCCATCAAGTTGAAGTACTTCTGCCCGGTTGAGTTGTCCACTGCAATCTGAGGAAGCTTAAGATATCCAAAGGCCCAACAATTAATTGATATAAGAAATGTTATTTAAGAAGGCAGTTTTAGAAGGCTTCAACCAGATCCCTGAGTTTTTAAGGTCCTGCACGTTGCGATAGGATTGCCAATCTTGGTACTTTGGTTAATTTTCGTTGCTGTCATCCAGTTGTGGATTATTTAGGAGACTTGTCCAAAGAAGGTGGAGAAGATGGATGGGCTTCTGTGCTTCATCCCTTGATAATCTTTGTTTATGTGGGATTTTTTTGAATGAAGGCTCTCTGCTTTCTTGCTTTCTGCTTGTTGCCGCTCTGATTGCTGTTCCGCTTGTCCCATATTGAGGCTTTTAATGAAATCATTAATCGATTTCTTCAACTCTTTTTTCTTCACACTCAACTTCATCAACCATTTGAGGAGTCGATAGGGAAGTTGGTTCTCCAGCAAAAACAAATCCTGCTGTCCAAGGGCTGCACAGTCATTTTTTATGTTTAAATCTTTGAACTTGTTAGTTGTAGCGCAGTATATGTATTGTAGTATTGCACAGCCGTCCATGAACAATATCCAAGTGAGTTCCTCATCATTATACTCCTTGGTTACCTCCTCCTCGTAGCATTCCCTCGGTTCCTTGATGCTGTCCTCTATCTTCTTGTATAATTCGTCTCTAGCCTTGCCACTATCTTTGATAAACTCAGAGGCCAATATAAGCTTGTATTTCTTTGTTAGCTGGTATTTTGGCTTTCCATAATGGATAGGACCAAGTGATACTGCTCTTGGCTCATAGTACTTCTTGAAATGCTTGTTCTCTCGCAGCAAGAATGCAAACGCTTGTATTTTTCGTATCTGAGGTGCTGCGGTTGGAGATTTTTTCTTTGCATCTTCTCCTGCCTCATCTAGCATTTTGATCATTGCCTCCTTGAAGGGCGGTGGATTGGATTGAAGTCTGAACATCCTCAGTGGCAATGACAGGTTGCTCGTCGTGGCTGCTGCTTGTTTCACCAAAGCTTCTCTTTTGAGAACCTCCATCCAACACGATGCGGCCGGTTGCTTATATAGTTATCTTCGAAAAGTTGAGTTGGGATTAAATTTACACAATTTTTTTTAAGCATCTTTATTTTATGACTATAAACATATCAAGCTTGGAATTTAATTTACAAGATATGTAGGAAAAAACATTAAAGAAACTGAAACTTGCTTATGGTTTTCATTATATTGTACACTTTTCTGAATAAAATATTGATATATAATGACTAGCTTTATGTCTTAATTGTCCATTGAGCAAGCTTGGTACTTAACATGCTCTACTGATATAGCTAGTGTGTATAAGTTTAAAATCTAGTTTATTTCTCCTGACGGTTTATGTATAGCTTTATAGGTAAGTTTAAAGTCGAACTTATTTTTACTTAAAGCTTATGTCAGCTTTTTAGAACCATACTATTTTAGGTATGGTTGTACTTTTATTCAACTTAATTTTTGAAGAAAATAGCAAATGAAAATTAGCTGTCCCAAAAAAATCCTATTGAATCATTTTTTTTTTCTTCCCATAAAAGACAAAAATAAAGTTAAATTATACAATAAGAAAAAATCTGGTAAAAATTTACATAACAATTTTGTATGATACACTTTTGCAATAATCGTAGAGTTTATGGTTCATCTGTGAATCAAGCAAGGTACGAAAAACACAGTATCTTATTTCTTTGTATGTGGTATGCTTCCCATATTTTAGACTCTAGTACTTAAAAAGAAGACGGTGTCATCAAGCAAGGTATGAAAAACAGTGTCTTTTACTCCATGTGTTCTTTTGTCTTACTATGTGGTATGGTTCCCATCTTTTAGTACTATTTTGCTGAATCGGTACTTTATTTATTTATTGGAGGGGAAAATGCATAAATTTAAATTAAAAAAAGGGATAGATTTTAAGCAAACATTCACAATGTAGAGAAACAGTTTCCATCCAAACTATAAAATTACAATAATCTTTTGCTCGTCCTTCATTGGCAACAACGAGTATGGGAGAAAAACTTGTACGAGTATGGGAGGAAAACTTCTGGAAGTGAGGAGCCGAATAAGAGCATTTGCAGTAGACACACCAAACTGTATATTCGGCAAAAATATTGGCTAAACCCACAAAAATCTCCCACATCAGCCTCTTCAAACCTCAAAGGCAATCGCACTTTTCTATAGTAGCTTGCCCAACCGTTCAAGCAACTATTCATCAGCAAACTTAAATTCTCCAATGTTCTATTATTTTCTCTCTTCGGTGTTGACTCTCTCTCTCTCAACGATTCGCGCCACAAACGGTTTGGGCTTGGGGGCGCCAATTAAAGTCACCGCGAACCATGAGGCCGAGAGAGACTAGATCGAGGTCGAGAAAGACCAGATTGAGGTCTAGTTTGTGGTTTGGGTTGATTTTTGGTTGATTTGGGTTTATTTTTGTTGATTTGTGGATGTGGATTGCCGTGGGTGAGAACTTGCAGTGTACGGAGAGCTTGCGGTGGACGAAGAGCTTGCGGTGTGTAGAAAAACCTCGATCTCATTCACAGTTTGGCTATGGTTTGGATCTGATAGTCCTCCTCGCAGTGGGTTTGGCTTTGATTTGTGGGTTTGGTTGTGGGTTGATTTGTGGGTTTGGTTGTGGGATTGATTTGTGGACTTGATTTGTGTTGCAAACGGTGGTTGGGTTTGATTTATGTGATTTGTTTTTTGTTTGTCTATATTGTGAGAAGTAGAATTGGGAAGGTAGTAGAAGAAAGAAACTACAGAAGAAAGAACGCTGGAGAAGAAGGAAGAAGGGAAAAAAAATCTGACGGAGAGGAGAGAGAAAAAATTATATAAATAAAATAGAAAAATAAATAGAGAGTCTGATGTAGTGTGAGTGAAGAATAAGTTTATTAAAATGGAAAAATAGGTGTTTTGTAGCCAATTGGGCTAAAATTATACCTAGACTAGTGTGAATGCTCTAAATACTTAAAAAAGAAGAGAGTGTCATATTTTTAGTGAAAAAGAAAAAGGTTGGATTTTAGCTTCATCTACACCAAAATTGAAAACAAGCAAGCCGAATAAGTACTTAAATAGAAGAGAGTGTCATATTTTTAGTGAAAAAGGAAAAAAGTTGGATTCGTGCTTCAACTTGGAAACTAAAAATGTAGATGTTATGATGAAATGAATCTTGAGCAAATTACACTTTACTCAAATGTGAACTGTTCTTTGAAGTGATTCATTTTGATTATATGTAAGAAATAAGACATTAAATCATTTGTAATCACTCAAGAAAAAACATTAGTTACATCTGTAATATATCTCAAAAGGACTAGTCAATTACAATTGAGACTCATTATTATAGTTGTTTATAAAATCTAAATCAATCTGGTATAAATCCAATGTGATAGCCACTACACACATTCATTCAACATACACTTATTTGATTCAATATCAATTTGGGATATCACGCCTTCAAAATAAACCCCACCAGCATAGCCCACTGTTGAGTCCTATCTAGGCATTCCAAAACCTCAAATCAAGCCTTATTTAACCACTCATATATAATGGTGTGTTACTGAGCAAAAAATATTATATATAATGGTGTGCGTTTTAGGTTGGTAAAGGCGACATGAGTCAAATTGGGTTTGGATTGGTGGTGATGTAATGGACTAGCCATCCGACTAGTTTAACTAAAATTGGGCTAACTAACCCACAAAAGGGGTCAACGCTGGGAAAGCTTGCAACTAGCCAAAACAATAGTTAGCAAAATCTAACTAGTACTGTGGCCTAGCTGAAAGAGTTTGTGTAAAAGCTCAATAAACAGAGATATTGATTGTTGTTCTGCCTTGCCAAAATATGGTCAAGGGTACTGTATATTTATATTGAGTATAAGAGATAAATACAAGTATGGATAATTACAAGAGGAATGTATATCACATTAACTTGACAAAGGTAAGTTTCTTTGGACTCTATCTTTTTGAGCATTTGGTGTGATCTTGATCTTGGCAGAGGCTTCAGTTAGTTTTGGTTTATCCAAATCCTTAACAGTTTGCAATGTTTCAATGTCTCTCTTTCTTTCTCTCACTCCACCCTGGTTGGATTCGCTACCCTGCTGTG
Source organism: Fagus crenata (assembly GCA_014362285.1). NCBI lineage: Eukaryota > Viridiplantae > Streptophyta > Magnoliopsida > Fagales > Fagaceae > Fagus > Fagus crenata. The sequence goes on from BKZX01015512.1 coordinate 24,568, forward strand.
TGGTCAGTGTTGGCAACAGATTCTTCACAACCATCTGAATATGTTCCTCTTCAGGGCTTATTGTCATTTGTGCGGCCTATATATATATATATGCTCTCTTCTTATAAAAGCAGAAAAAGTCTCCTTCAAGTCTTGCTTTTTCTTCTCTAAGTCTCACCTTATTATGTCAATCTATATATTGTACATTTGTACCGATATTGTTTAGTGAATTTGGCACAAATGTCCTCCAAAGTCTTGGTTATTGAATCTTCCCGAGTGAGGAACCATTGGAGAGCATTCACGGGTAAGGAATTTTTAAACATTTGAGCCAGGAGTATTCATAATTGTCTCCTAAAAGCTTCAAAGCTCTTAGATACATCTTGATATCTGTAACTTTGGGGACACTGGGACCTTCAAAAATAAGGATAGAGTTTACAAGTCTAATGCTTCATCAAATTTAAGAGCTTTTATCATCATTTGTTCCATCTTGTCTATGCTCTATCAATTTTTTGTCGGCCTAATAGAGAGGTTGACTATGGGCTTGGTGCATCCCTTATTATTGGTCTTGGTGATCATCAGACATGGTTCAAGAATTTGAAGCTTGGCCTTGAACCTCATTACTCTTGAAGTACTGGAAGAAACTATTCAAATCTACTTGCATTTGAATTTTGGCTTGTGAACATTATTTATGAAGTCCTTAAGCTCGACAAATGAATCACTTGTTCCTTCTTGGTCAATGAGGGACGTTTTTTGAGTTGATGGGCCGTTTGTAGAACTTGAATCAGGCTTTATAGTGAGCTTTGGAATGAGCTTGTAGATGGGTTTTAAAATATGCGGTTTGCTGGGTTTCATGGTGGGCTTGGTGATGGACTTGTGGCATTTTAAGAATGGAGAAATGGATTGTAGTATTGGAAGGTTAAATCAAAGGTTTGTTATGTACTGGGCCTTTGGTGATGTAGGTCAAGGGTAATATAAGATGGAACCCTTGGTATGATCCTTCACCAATTGGGCTAGAGCTTCTAGGAA